>JAIUZE010073984.1:0-40386 GCA_022085475.1 Heliosperma pusillum
GAATTGATCTACCAAATTTGGGGTACTCGGCGTTTATTTTTGTAAGACCGAGTCTTGGATGCGAAACGTCATCGCGTGTCGAATCGGAACATGATTTATTCCGAGAGTCTGGCCAGGTTTAGACTAGGACCGTATTATTATCGTCTTCCTACCAGGAGGAAATTAGTCTACCTATACGAAATGTCATCGTATATGGGTTGAGGGAAATGTCATCCGTGAACGCCTTTTAATCATACTTGCCATGTACACGATGCTAGTGCGTTTCATTTACCGTGAGAGTTTTCGTCTTTGTGTCGTTGTCTTTGAATGCGTGATTTCATGATTGTATTCATGGTCATTGCATGACTTGCCACCGTCAAGGTCTTGGTTCGTGAATGGATGATAATATGTCGTATTTATTGTGATCATCGCATGACTTGACTTGGTTTGTCTGTCGAGTCTCAATCTTATCAATCTTATACCGCTAACGGTGAGATGCAAGCCCTAGTGAGCGTATTCGGTTGCCTAAGAGTGTCTTCCCCGAGTCTTTGATGATGGTTACGGATTTGATTTCCATATGATCTTATCATTATATCTCGTATTGCCTATCTATTCTTATCGTAACTCACATGTATATTATATATGCATGCTTTACTTTTGTATTTCCTTATATGTACGTTAAAGTGATATGGCTGGGAGAACCCGGAGTTACTCCCCACTGACTGTGGCGTTCATGTTTTTCATGAATGAACAGGTTGCTTGCTTTGGATGACTTTTTGGATATGATATTTTGGGGTTCGGGTGTGAGCTAGCGGGCGTTGTCCCTGGAAGATTAACCTCTAGACGATTTTAGCTTATTTGCTAAACACTTGTTCTTTGTTAACATTTTGAGAGACTCCGTCTCTTTGTTATTTTCCGCACTTAGTTGTAATATTTTGACACTCCTCGTTTTATTTAACTTGCATGTATAAAAGTTTTTAAAAACTACCTATTTCCGCAATATAATTCACATGCTTGTTTGTTTATTATTTCCGCATTCGCGAGGGTTGTCACAGAATTTGTTCTAGCTTTTGTGTGAGAAGGGCTACTTGAGCTTGTAAAAGTGTCAAAGTGGGGTCTTCTTGCTTAGATTTCAATGGTATGGAGCGGGAATTTCCACTACAAGAAATCTTGTTTCAGGCGACTGTTATAAGGCGACTGATAGAAGTAGTCGCCAATTTAGCGACTGAAAATAGAATAAGGCGACTGAAATCAGTCGCCAATTTGGCGACTGAAACAACCCTCAGATTTTAATTAAAAAAACTCGGGCGACTGAAATCAGTCGCCAAATTGGCGACTGATAAGCCATTTGGCGACGGATTTCAGTCGCCATTTTGGCGACTGCCAGATCAGTCGCCAATTTGTGTATTATTCCAGAAAACGCAAACCTCATCCGTCACTCTTACTTTACCAATTTCTTCAAACACCCGAAAATCCCCATTTCCTTTACATAATCGCCACCACTACTCCATTCCCTTAACCACCTCTCCGACCACCACTCTGACACTAGCTCCACCGATATCACCACCGTCCTCACCAACAAACTCCGACTCTTATTCTATTTCCGTCACTTTTCCTTAATTAGGTGCGTCTTTTGCTCTCCTAAATCTAATTCCTTAGCTTGTTTGTTTGTTTATTTTATGATTTTAATTAGTATTATGATGTTTATGTATAATTTGTGATGCTTACAAAGTTCTAATGGTTAGTTAGTTAGGGTTTGTGTAGGTTGATGGTTAGGGTTTATATAAATTGGGGGTTTTGTGAAATTGTTAACATTATGTTAATCGAGGTTGTAATTGACAATGTATTGGTGTTTTTGATGATGTTAGGATTGTTGATTGACTAAATTAGTATAAATGGGAGTATTATTGATGGTAGAAAGTTAGTACTCCCTCCGTCTTATTCATTTGTTTGCCCTTTAAATTATTTTTTATGGTTGTTTTAATCAAAAGGCAAATAAATAATTGTGATGGAGGGAGTAGAATGTTAGGATTTTATAATTAAAGTGTGTATGTATTATGTTAGTATATTGTTAATAACAAATATCCATGTTGATAATATTAGTTTGATAGTTGTTTAGTATCCATGTTGATAATGTTATTAATTAGAATGATAGTAGTTTAATTAGTGATATGTTAATTTTAGTATAGTTAGTATCCATGTTGACAATAGTATTGTTTGGTTTATTATTGATAATAGATATGTTCCTAGAGGTAGTAATAATTGATAATCAATATTGTTGTAATTATTGTTGTGTGGGTTAATGTTTAGATTAAAATGAAGAGGTTGGAACGTACATGGATGTACGAAGATAGACTTGATAAGAAAAGACGTCCTACCGCTAGATTTATAAAGGGGGTTGCCGAGTTTATTGAATTTGCTAGACAACAAGACGAGTATGATTTAGTAGCAAAGAAACTTAGGTGTCCTTGTATTAAATGCAAAAACATGAGATATCTACATGACATTGAGGTTCAAGAACATCTTTATACAAACGGGTTTTGTCCAAACTACTACAATTGGATTTCTCATGGAGAATCATATTTTTCACTTCCCGAACAATCTCAAATCCCACAAAATAATGATAATGAATCAATTGGTGATAATGATAATGAATCAATTGGTGATGATGATGAGGACGAATTTGATAATGATAATGATTAATTGGGTAAAGATATATTTATATATATTTTAATTAAGTTTTTTATGTTATTTGATGTTTTTTTATGTTATTAACAGCTTATGTTTGTTTTTTATGTTATTAACCGTTTCTAACAATTTGAATATTTGTGTACTTGTAGATGGCAGGAGGTCGAGGTAGACAACGTGGCGGCGGTTCAAACAGACGCCGTAGTACTTCTTCAGTCGACGAGGAGGAGATGGAGATTATTGATCAGCAGAGTCCGGTAGTGGTCGAGGAATCGACCAATGACGATGAGTCCTCGGATCAGACATCGGAGACGATCCAGTTCACGCCGGAAGGGAAGATGATACTTGATCCCGCGGGGTTTTGGTAAGACAACCACCAATGTCTTTAATTTATTAGTTTATAATTATATTACATTATTATTTACCATAAATGCATACTATTCCATAATTTATTTTTCAGGTTTTCGTCTCAAAAGGTTGTACGCGGTTGTACTCAGAGTACAAAGATGAAGATGACGGGAGTTGCTCCTACTTGTTGGACCAAGGCTACCTCTGCACAAAAAGAGGAGTGGTTCAATAATTTTAGGGTATATTATTTTTGTTTATATTTTCTTATATTATTATAGTTTTTAATTAATAATTTATTTTACTAATACTTACCTTTTAAATTGTAGAAAACATTTGACTGGCCGGCCGGAATAGAGTATATTGTACGTCAAAGGTACAATGAGACGTGCACTAGACGGTTAAGGGACAACATGTATAAGGTTGTCAAGAGGAAGAAGGAGCCGGAGCATATGAGAGGTATTTAATTGTTTTTGTTATTTGTATATATATAGTTATATTTTTACACATTTTATCATATTTTATTATAATACTTATTTAACTTGTAGGTGGTGCATATGAAGATATGCTTAAGTATCGTGAAACTGAGGAGTTTCAGGCTAGGTCGGCCCAAGCATCCAAAAATAAAAAAGGAGGAAAGAAAGATGGAGCGGCTGAGCCGTCGCATCACGCAGGATCTCGATCTTTCCTTAGCCTAGTTTTGGGTGTAAGTTATAATTTCCACTTTTTCCTCCATTTGAAAATTATAACTTAAATTCTTTTTATTATTAAAATTTTCTTATACAAGTCTTTAATTTTTTCTTTTAGAAGGGTAAGAAGAAAAAAGCTAACACGCCCACAGCTCCGGAGCTCTTCCTTGACACCCATTCCCGGCTCGAAGACAATAGAAGATATTGGATCAAACCAAAAGATAAGGAATTATATGTAAGTTTCAAGCATTTTTGTATTTTTACAATAAGTTCAATTTTTTGAATGTTTAACCAATATTGTAGCTATTTTTAATAACAATGTTTATATTTTGTAGGAAGCATTTTCCGCCGAGAAACTTAGGCATCCCGAGAAACCCGATAACGAGATTTGGTTCGACTTGGTAAAGGGTTTCAAGAAGGGGAACGTCTACGGGATTGGGTCGGCAAAGAACGTATTTTACGAAACTCCAAGGGGAAGAATGTCGTCCACCTCAAACCAAACCTACGAGCCGACAGTCGTGGGAAGACTCCAAGCCGCACTTGACGAGGAAAAAAGAAAAAACGCGGAAAGGGATGAAGAATTAAGGATAATGAAAGAGAAATTCAAGGCTTGGGAAAGCAGGTTTGAGAATTGCAACCAAGGTCCCCCTCCCTATCGGCGGGATTATGATGAAGGCAATGGAAGTGGTGGATTCCAGGCCGAATCCAATATAAACCTTGGCTTCTGATATAGTTTAGAAACTTGTTACTTGAAACAATTTATGGTTGAAACAATTCCGTTTAAGAAAATTTGTAAACTTGAAACAATTTTTTTTATCTATATGAGGATGTTGGTTTCACATCGTGTTGTTGTAAATGTGTGAAATCTTTGTGTTTTCTTGTATACTTGCAGGTATGGTATGATGGTATGGTATGGTAGGATGAAAACAGAAATTTTCATGCAATATCACAGGTATTTTGGCGACTGAAATGTTCATTTGGCGACTATTTTCAGTCGCCAAAACCCCTGTATTTTTGCAAAGTGAAAATCCATTTGCGACTGCTTGGCCACTGAAACCAGTCGCCTAATTGGCGACTGATACTATGGTAGTCGCCAAAATGGCGACTGATGGCGACTGATTTCAGTCGCCAAATTGGCGACTACTTAATCTTTCAGTCGCCAATTTGAGCGACTGATTTCAGTCGCCATTTCCCCAAATTGGCGACGTTTTTTCAGTCGCCAAATTTGGCGACTGAAAGTAGTCGCCTGAATTTTTTTTGGCGACTAATGACTGCGACTGGGTCTTGGCGACTGATTTCAGTCGCCAAATTCATTTTAGCGACTGAAATTAGTCGCCAATATCTGTCGCCTGAATGTTGTTTTCTTGTAGTGTTCTATATTGAGAATCGTGAATTGCCATGGATTCAATGGTAGTTTGAGCAATTTCAACATTGATTTGATCAAATCTTCCATTGTTAGCAGAATCCAGGATTCGACGGGACTCTATATAACACCCATTATAGAATGTGATGGCAAGGAACCATGAATCTAACCCATGATGAGGACACTCTCTTTGTAAATCCTTGTACCTCTCCCAAGCTTCATATAGGCTCTCATCATCTCCTTGTTGGAAACCAGTGGTTTGACTTCTCAACAAAGCGGTCTTCTCTGAAGGAAAGTACTTTTGGTAGAAGGCAAGAGCTAAACTCTCCCAATCGGTGATACCTAATGTAACCTTATCAAGGCTATGTATCCACAACTTTGCCTTACCCCTCAAAGAAAATAAGAAGAGCATCTCTCTAATTTGCCCCTGGGTGACTCCAGTTTGTCTGATAGTGGAGCTATAGTCACAGAAGTTTTGGATGTGAAGGTTGGGATCTTCTGTGGCATTGCCACTAAATTGGCTTCTTTCTATAAGGTTAATGAAGGCAGGTTTGATTTCAAAGTTTTAGGCTTCGATTTGGGGTGTAGTAATACCCCTTGGAAGTGTTTCAGCGGTGGGTTTGGAATGGTCTGAAAGTCGAACCATTTTTGTGAAGATGAAGATGGAGTGTTGTTTGAAATTTGATTGGTTTTTGAGAATGGAGATGAGAATGGATCTTCTTCTCCTTCAGGATTAGAATATCCGTGTATTTCTCACGAATACGATCTAAACTTAAAGTATCAGAAGCTTTTGAAATTTCGTTCAATAGCTTTTTTCTCCTACGCAGAGTTCTTTCTAGATCGGGGTCTAAAGAGATAGGGGTCCCTATTCTAGACGATCTGGGCATAAGATTGAAAAGCTAAGATGAAAAATCAAGAGAGGTCTAAAGGAATTTGGGTTCCTAAAGACTAGATAAAACAAATTGCGATAAAAATCACAAGAAAAAGGAAAACTAAACCGTGCTCCCCGGCAACGGCGCCAAAATTTGATCGTGCATGTCGCGAGCCCGATACAAAGATAAATTACCCAGACTAGGCTAATAACAAATTAATGTAATTAGAGAAGTAGGGGTTGATCCTCAGGGAGATGGTGTTTCCTATAGAATGTGAAGTGTCTCGCAATTGGGTTCTATCTAATGATTTCTGGGTTTTTGGGTTTTTGATATCTAAACTAATATAAAGCATAAATGAAAAGAAAGTAAAAACAAACTAAAATGAAAACATTAAAGCAAGTGATGAAAAGCATCTAGGGAAGTAGGTTCACACATGTAGATTGATATATTGATGAAATTGGATTTAGGATATGCAAATAATTCATTGTGAGTTCGTAAGAATGATGTGTTCATTACAATCATAGATCAGATGGTGTAGCAGGCTTTTTAGGCGATTTACTAGGTCTTAATCTACTATGTCATGCTTTGTCTATTCAATTCTCGTATGTCTACCTTGGAAAAGAATTCCATTTTAGTCGATGATTTCCGGCCAGAAATTGTTAACTATCGTTACAATCCAAACATGCATAGACACAACGTTTTAAAGGCACAATTTCTTTTATCCAATTAACATCTTTTAGTCAATCTAACATGGCTACCGTATACCCTAGAAAGGTGACTACTCACTCATGATAATGTCTAAATCTAAAATGATATTAACAATGAAAACTAGGATTGACATGTTTATTTGACTCTTTATATGGCGATAATAACGACGCTAATTGATAATCTAGGAAATGAAATTGCAATTATAACGATACTAAATGAATCTAAGATAATATGTAAAGAGAATAACAATCAAATAGGATGCATAAAGAACATTAAACAAAGGATAAAGTGGGAATACCTAGGTGACGATCAATAATGAAAGCGATAACAATAATAGAAATCCCTTGGAAGTAATAATCGATCCTTGAATTACAACACTTGTACCCAACAAACTAGACTACAAAAATTGAAATTCTTATTGATCTAAGCTAATGTTTTGATATGGAAAGGACAGAAATAAACTAAGAACTAAAGAAGAAAAGAAGAAGAAAATGAGAGAAGGGAGGCTAGTTCCCCCTTCTTCCTAATCTAAAGAGGAAATGTAAGAAGAGGAGAGAAGAGGATTGTAGAAAAGTGTTTTGAGATGAGAGGCTAGAGCATCTATTTTTATTATTAGGGTTTCGTGGAGAAGAGGTCGGGCATTAAACACATAGGACAAAAGTAGGAAGAAGACGCCGTTTTCTCGAAGCAGCACATTTACCCGATCGGGTACACCACTTACCCGATCGGGTAAGTTGTATCCCAGGTCCTTTGACCGTCGTTTCATCTCCTCTTGCTTATGACTTGACTTCCAACATCCCCCTTGACCTCTTGAGTCGGGTTTGTTGATAGGGTTTGATGTAAAGCGATGATTGCCTTCGCCTAATTGTTTGATCTTCCGACAACTACGAAACTGTCTTTTCTTCTTCTCTCTTTCGAATTAGTGAACCTTCTTGAAATGCATTTCACTTGGTCAAGCTTGCTTCTTCAAATCGTCGGGTTCTAGGCAAATGCTCGGGAATATAGAAAAAGGGCGTAGAAACGTCACTTTCCCTACAAAACAGGTTAGAACATAGGAGTTCGCCTAGAAGACGATAATAGCTCCTAAAATGGCTTAACAAAACACAATTGACAAACAAAACTGAGCTAAAGTGGGGGTTAAAATCATACAAATATTCACTTATCAGTCCTCAATATTTAGGGCCATCTCATGCACATAACTAGACAAGACAAACCACAATATTTTCTTCTCCAAATCGTTAGTTAGGGTGACTTCAAGGGCGCCCCTTTCACACAACTCATAGACATTTTCAACAATTGGCTCGATAGCATCAAGGAAGTAGAAATAATGTTTGTCATTTGGGTGTTTCATTGAATCATAGATGTTGTGGGTCATTTTCTTTCCTTCCATTTCCATGGTCATACACCCATTTGATACATCGATTTTTGTCCTGGAGGTTATCATGAACGGTCTCCCTAAGAGTAGGGGTGTTCTCCCAGAGTCGTACTCCATATCTAGTATGTAGAAATCGGCCGGGAAAACAAGCTTGTCAACCTCTACCAAAACACCATCTACTTTCCCCTTGGGGTAAACATTAGATCGGTCGGCCAATTGTATTACCACCCCGGTCTTTTTCAACGGTCTCAATCCTAGGTTTTGTAAATGGAGTAAGGAATAAAATTTATTGAAGCACCAAGATCTAAAAAAACATGAGCAAAGGTTTGAGTTCCTATGGTGTAAGGAATAGTGAACATTCCCGAATCGTCGTATTTCTTTGGCAATTTTTGTTGAATTATAGCCGACACATGTTCACTAATCCTTACACGTTGGGTGCCCTTTTTGGGGTTACTCTTGGGTGTGCATAAATATTGAAAGAACTTTTAATATCTAGGAACGCTATTAATTAAGTTGAGGAAAGGAATGTTTACCTCACATCGTGGAAAGGTTTCATAAACATCGGTATCTTTCACAAATTTCTTAGTACTTGTACGAGCACTAGGAAAAGGTGCCTCCGAAATTTATTTACGGACAATTTCCTCAACCTCATGCTCACCTTATTTTGAAGGTGTTTTTTCCTTTTTTGCACTTGTTCTCAAGCTCTCATTTTTTGAATATTAACCTTGCTGCAGCACCAATGCTTCTTCTTCCTCGATTCCAAGGTTCTTCCTTTTCGCAAGGTCATGGCGGAGGCATTCTCTAGGGGGAGGGACGGTGTTGGATGGAGTTCGATTTGAATTTCTATAAAGGTCTCATGAGATAGCTTGAGAGCTTTATGTAACTTCGGTCTCCAAGTTAGAAAATCTAGAATCAATAAAATCCTTTTCTTTCTTAATTTGTTTTTTTCAATTCTAGCCTTATTCCGGCTTGCCCTTTGAGTAATGCTTGAAGCATCTCTTCGGTGTTCATAGATGCTTTCCTTTGTTGGTTGGTTGAGTAATTCCCTTAGTGAAAGTTCCTAGCCCCCCCCCCCCCCTTCTTGGCCATTGGAATTCTGGTTTTGGACTTGTGAATTGTTGAAGTTCCGGTTTTGGCCTTGTGAATTGTTGAAGTTTCAGTTTTGATCTTGTGAATTGTTGAAGTTTCGGTTTTGATTTTGTGAAGGAGATTGTTGGTATTGAGGTTTATTTTGATTGTCTTGGTTGCAACGGAAATTTGGGTGATCTTTCGTGCCAATATTGTAGAAATTGGAATAAGGGTCATGCTTGTAGTAGTTGTGAGGTGATAAGTATTAATTTTTATGATTTTATCCCCTCATTTTAGCTTGATTTTATATGGTTTATCCACTTTAAGAAGTGGTTTTATAAGCTAATCTCTCCTTTGCAGTATTTCTCGTGCTTTAATGTCATTTGTAAAAATTGAGTCGTTTCTACTTCAAATCCTGTCATTTGAAGGAAATATGAGCAAGGAGAAGCTAAGAAGGACGATTACGTGAGGTTAAGATGCCATGCTATAAAGATCTAGAGGTTCCGAGTCAAAGGGAACAAGTTTCAAGTCATTCCGAGCTCATATGCACAAGTTGCGACGGTTTTGCTATTCGTCGACGAAAGTCGTCTCAAACCTCATGCTCCGACCCTTAACCCTTGGGGACATGATCAAGCTCAAATAGGGGAGGAAATGAGGCCCAAGAGGTATTATTTACGTCTTCGTTTGAATCTAAAATCAATGGAGTCAAGGTAGATCAAGTCATGTACCAAAGGAAGATCAAACGAAAGTCAAAGTTCTGAACAGACCAAAACCCCGATCGGGGTTCCAAAAACCCGATCGGGTTTATTAGGTTCTACGCATAGTTGCTTCGTCTTCCTAATTTTTGTCCTATATGTTGAATGTTTAGCCCCTTGCCCACGAAACCTAAGCCTATATAAAGGATGTCCAGCCACAACTCTACACAACAACCCTAGATTAGAATTAGAAAACCCTAGCCTCCATTTTACATTTTTAGCGTCTTTAGTTTAGTTTTTTCTTTCTTTCTCCATTTTGTAGTTTTAGTTTTAGATCTAGTTTTCTCTAGTCTAGTTTAGTTCTAAGTTTCCTTCAATTGTAATTGTTCTACTTGTAATTGGAATTCTAGTTTCCGGGTTTGCATTTTCCAATTCAAGTTCCTATTCCATTTCAATCTTTTCTCATCCTTTCCGGTAATCCTTATTCTTGTTTTTACATTATAGTTTCATTTTCTTTTAGTATTTCCTTTATCATGTTTACCATTCTTAGTTTTATAATCTTAGTTTCCCTTTCATTGTTAATCATGCATAAGTAATCTTTGTTCTAGGGGAAGGGTTAACATGTCTAATTAATTTATAAGTATAAATTGATTCCGGGTAGAATTGTTTTAGTTGTCTCTATTTCTTGTTTGATTCTCATGATAAACTTTGATTTAAGGCCTTAATCAATTGTTTATACTTGTCAATTTCCGTCTCAAGGGCGAGAGTCGAGATGAAAATTAAAGGACTGGCAAGAATAGTTTAATGACCTAGCAAGGCTGAAAAGACGTTAGGACCCGTTAAAAAGTCGGTATGAATCCGAAAAGAATATACCATTTAAAGACTTGGACAACTATGATTTTTCTAAACCCGTAATCAACTTTGCTTTTAAATTGATGAGCATGTGAACCCCGATCCCTAGATCCTTTTCTTTATTGTATTGTTATCATTTTTATTATAGCATTTATTATTTAGTGACAAACATTTGCCAATCGTACAAGATAGAATTCTAACCATAACTATTCACAAGTATCTCCCGTCTCCCCGAGATCGACCCCTTACTTCCCTAATTACATTAATTTGTTGTTAGCCTAGTTTGGGTTATTTATCTTTGATTAGGGTATGCGACAACCCTGTCAAATTTTGGCGCCGTTGCCGGGGAGCACAGTTTTGTTTTTTTTGTGATTAGTAGAGTTTTACCTTGTCTTTTTCTCTTTTTTTTTTCTTTTCTTTTGTCTCGAGGAACACTTGTTCCTTGAGATTTTTCTCACCTTTTCCTTGTAGTATAGTGACTTTTTTCAGGTAATAGGAATATTTTCTTTCAAAGGGATTGCTTTATTTTCTCTCAATGACTATCTATTTCCAACCTCCACAATGCGAGAATGAGCCTTTCCATGAATACCTCAACCGATTTTATAGCTATTATAACCATATTGTCTCTCTTGGGTATACCCTTGATGAGACCTATATGAGACATGTCGTGCTTCATGGAATGCTCATTGAGTGTCGTAGCCTGGCTATGCAATTGAGTGGTGGAAGTCTTTATCCGAAGAGAGGAGAGGAACTTTGGATTTTCTTGAACTTTATGGCATCCCAATCTTGGGAAGAAACGCACGTTGAGAATCCAAGAGCAACTCAATGAAATCATGGCTCAAGTTCAAATGCTCAAAGGGCAAAAGGAAGAACCCGCGTTTAAAAGAAGTAAGCCAATCAATTTTCCTTATGCTTTTTCAGCCCCCCCATGTGAGTCTAATTTCTCCTATGCTTTTTCATGCCCTTCATGTGAGTCTAATTCTCCCCAATCATATGAATTTATAGATGAAGATGATGATGGTCCAACCTTTTCTATTGAAAGTCACTCTAGTGTCGTTCCATTTGACAATTTTGAGACCCCCATTATTGATATTGACCATATGGTAGTCGAGACTTTAGACAAGGATGTTCTTAAGCCCATTTGTGACTCCAATGGAGAGTCATCGATCGAGTCATCAGATTTCTTTGAAAATCCCTTCGCTAAGGATATTCCAGATTTATTTGAAAATGATACTGGGTTTTGTGAACCTAGCCTTGAAATTAAGTGGGATCAACCACCCATTTTTGATTCCCACTCCTTTGATTCACCCTAACCCCAATTAAAGTCCACTAATGATATTTTGGGAACTAATTGTTTGTTCCATGATCTTAAACATTTCACTCCATCTCTCACTGACAAGTGGAGCAGTTCAGTGGTCATCTATGAAGTTTGTCATGCGCACAATGATAAGATATATCAATTCTTACCTTCAATATTTCATGCCTATATCTTGTCAATTGCTTACATATGTTTTTGTATAGCTTATGCGCAGGTATATGATCGACTTCTAAGGGAATTGACATGCGTTTTAAGGCACAAAGAATTTCATTAATAAAGTGTCTAGCAAGACATTTAAATAAAGCATCGCGGGAGGCAACCCGTGTTTTATTATATTTTGGTTATGAAATAAATTATTTTTGTTGGACAATTTAATAATGTTAATTTTTAAATAATTCATTTGGTTTTGGTTCTAATAGCTTTGACAATAAGACAATAATTTTATCTAGTATTGTAGTAGCTTGTTCATCACAGGTACTTTGGTGCTTTGGTTGTACTTTGCCTCTGTTTTCAAGCTAGCTTCGGGGAGCTGCTGCACGGTTGTATGTTTTCTTTTCTTTCTTTACCATTTTGTTGAGTCGTCCCCCATTCCTTTGTTGGTTATGTTGTCCTTCTTTGTGTTTTCTGCGCTTAAACCCGTTTCGCACATTGAGGACAATATGTTATTCTAGCTTGGGGGAGGGATTTAGTTTGTGTCGTTGTTTATTTAGTCTAGTTGTTTATTGAATTTGAAAAAATTGAAACATCCAAAAAAATTAAAAAATCAAAAAATTAAATTTTTTTAATAAAAGTTGTGTGTTTTGTCCACCCAATTGTGTTGTGCATAATGTCATTCCTCAATGCATTTCCCTTATTGTAGCTTTTTAGCCAATGTTTCACGCTTTTGATGGGATTTTGCATACATGGGGATGTCTTGTACACAGTGGGTGAGGGATTGATTTTAGACTTATTAGGCTTGATCTTGACTTTGGCAAACTACATATACGGTAAGGTAGAGCCTCCAGTGATCGGTACATCTATACCCGATCCCAATTAGGTGTGTGTAGTTTCTCCTTATGATTTGCGTCACATCAAAAACGCACAAGTATGGTTTTCATTCCATTTCTAGTGAGCATTACATTCATGATTTAAAAAGCATTTGAAGCCATTCACTTTGAATCCATTGCCTAAATTTAGCCCCTTTTCACATTGTTTCACATTTCATTAGCTACATGTAAAAATATTGCCTACCTTGTTAAGTTAGTAGCTATACCGTTTGTGTTTGGGTGCTCATTTGGGATATTGTTCAAGTTATGTCAAAGTGATCTTGATTGGACGGAATTACTGATTGCCGTGCCGAAGAAAAAGAAAAAAAATGAAAAGAAAAAGAAATGAAAAAAAATGATGTTGAATATGAAAGAATGAAAAGAAAGAAAGAAGCATGTATTGAAAAGAAAAAAAATGGTTTATGAAAAGAAGAAGAAGTTGTGAGTGTTATTTCCATGATCCGAAATTCAAAAAGTTGGGAAATTCACTCTTGTGTTGCCATGAGTATAAGCCAATTTGCTATTTTTGGCTTAGTTTTATTTTCTTGGGAATGGTTCCGAGTTTTGATTGAGCATCCTTGCATAATTGGTATGTTGCTAGCTTGACCTTAGCTCCACATTACCATAATTCATTTGTCCACTTTGTTACCCATCTCCCATAGCCTTCTTCTTGCTTTTGGCTTCTTTCTATGCTTTTCATGATTGTTTTGACTTGTAGTTTTGGAATGTTTACCATATTAGATTGCGGGCGCATTCTCATGAGTCGTAGATAGGAGAGTGCCACTCAAATATAAAATAATATTTCCTTGATTTATATAAAAATTTGAGTGTTGAGTGCACCGTGAGAGTCCATTGTCAAAATATCATGCAAGAGCCGAAAAGTCTATTTGATGTTCCTTATGCTGCGCCGTTATGTAAATCTCAACCATGTTTTGCATCTTCCCTATGCCCACGTTGTTTCGGGATGTGTTTCATTGTGCTCTATAAACTACTTGATGGGATTTGCATTTGGTTGGATTGATTGTTACTCGTCGCCCTTGTCCTTGTCATGTTTGTTATTGTATGCTTGCTTGAGGACAAGCAAGGGTTTAGCTTGGAGGAGTTTGATAAGTGAATATTTTTATGATTTTATCCCCTCATTTTAGCTAGATTTGATATGGTTTATCCACTTTAAGAAGTGATTTTATGAGCTAATCTCTCCTTTGCAGTATTTCTCGTGCTTTAATGTCATTTGTAGGAATTGAGTCGTTTCTACTTCAAATCCCGACATTTGAAGGAAATATGAGCAAGGAGAAGATAAGAAGGACGATTACGTGAGGTTAAGATGGCATGCTATAAAGATCTGGAGGTTCCGAGTCAAAGGGAACAAGTTTCAAGTCATTCCGAGCTCATATGCACAAGTTGCGACGGTTTTGCTTTTCGTCGACGAAAGTCGTCTCAAACCTCATGCTCCGACCCTTAACCCTTGGGGACATGATCAGGCCCAAATAGGGGAGGAAATGAGGCCCAATAGGTGTTAGTTACGTCCCCGTTCGAATCTAAAGTCAATGGAGTCAAGGTAGATAAAGTCACGTACCAAAAGAAGATCAAATGACGGTCAAAATTCTGAGCTGACAACATCCCCGATCGGATTACCACTTCCCCGATCGGGGAAGTCTGCTGATGAACGCATCTTCTCTTCATCTACCTCTCTTTAATGCAAGGCTTAATGGCTTGTTTAATGAGCATGAATCCGGACACATTTGAGCAACCTCTCAACCCTATAAATAGCCTAGCCTCCACACACAAATGATATGTACAAAAACCCTAGCCTCCACACAACATTAGATTAGATTAGTTTTTCTTCTTTCTCTCATCTTTCTTAGTTTTAGTTTAGTTTTAGTTTTCTCTAGTTTAGTTTAGTTTAGTTCTAAGTTTGTATGGTTCTACTTGTAATTGGAACTCAAGTTTTCGGGTTTGCATTTCCTATTCAAGCTCTTGTTCCATTTCAATCTTTGCTCATCCCTTCCGGTAATCTTTATTCTCGTGTTTACATTATAGTTTCATTTTCTTTTAGTATTTCCTTTCTCATGTTTACCATTCTTAGTTTTATAATCTTAGTTGCCCTTTCATTGTTAATCATGCATAAGTAGTCGTTTTTCTACGGTGTAGGGTAGCCATGTTAGATTGATCAAAAGATGATAAGTGGATAAAATAAATTGTGCCTTTAAAACGTTGTGTCTATGCATGTTTGGATTGTAACGATAGTTAACGATTTTTGGCCAAAATCATTGACTAGAATGGAATTCTTTTCCAAGGTAGAGATACGTGAATTGATCAGACAAAGCATGACATGGTAGATTAAGACCTAGCAAATTGCCTAAAAGCCTGCTAGACCATCTGATCTATGATTGTAATGAACACATCATTCTTACGAACTCACAATGAATTATTTGCATGTTCCAAATCCAATTTCATCAATATGTTAATCTACATGTGTGAACCTACTTCCCTAGATCCTTTTCTTTGTTGTATTGTTATCATTTTTATTATAGCATTTAGTAATTAGTAACAAACATTTGCCAATCGTCCAAGGTAGAGTTCTAACCATAACTTTTCACAAGTATCTCCCGTCTCCCCGAGATCGACCCCTTACTTCCCTAATTACATTAATTTGTTGTTAGCCTAGTCTGGGTTATTTATCTTTGATTAGGGTACGCGACAACCCTGTCTGGGATGATGAATATTATAGTCCACTGGTCAACATAAATCGGTAACGATTGGCTCAAATTAGTTTGACGTTACTGTCGTATGACGGTGGTGATCAGTTGATCCCTTGAGGTCACACCTAAAGGACAATCTCATAATCATGTACTTTAATTAATTGTATAGTGATACAGATTAATTAATCCCTTAAATTTAACCAAGTTTATATTGTAAGTGAGAAATATATCTTATTGTAATATGATTAAATAAGATTCATTTTAGTAATTTAATTGTTATATTACTAAGAATGCATTATGTTTATGAAACATTTTAGTTAAGCAAAATTAGTTGATTATAATTACAAATTGTTGTAGATTATATTAACTAAATATGAGATGACCCATTTTATTTACATGTAATTATAAATTATGACTTAAAATGTTAAGTCTAATTTATTTGTTATGAAATTGCATTTAAATTAGTTAAATTCACTTTTATAAGCTAAATTACATGTTACATGTCACATGTCACATTTGTGACAAATGACAAAATGCAAAAATAAAATGGACACCCATTTTACATGGGTGCACCGGTTTTTGGTAGTGTACAAAGAGAATGATTATTTTTGTGTATTATTCTAATTAGGAATTAGACATAATCATGCACAAAACTATTACCAATACTCAGCCTTTCTTGTTAAGAACAATATGAAAGTGACAACACCCCTCCCATGTGAAGGGTTGGCCGGTCCATATGAGCAAAACCAAGAGGCCAAGTTTCCTTATATAAAGCTCATACAACATCTCATTTCACACATGCAAACAATTCTCTACATCTCTCTACATTCTTACACTAAAAAGAAAGCTTGAGAAGCCTCACATTTCTAGTGTTCATTTTACTAATAATAATACTAGTGTAGTAATAAGAGGTTATTAAATTATTTTAAGGGAGACTACCATAATATACTGTAGTATCTTTTAGTAGTGATTAAGGGTTGTCTTGGGTGCAACTTATTGGAGAGTTTCTAATTTGAAACTTGGAAGATCAACCTCATCATACTAGCTCAAGATCAATATTTGAAAGGAGTTCAAATATTTTGCCCATTTCATATAAGCAATGTAAGAAATTGTTCTTTACTTAATCTTTTGTTATGCATGCATAAGGTCCATATAGTTTAAGAGTAGCCTATTAATAAATGATATTAGAAATGTCTAATATCGAGTTTAAGAAACTTACATATACCATGTATTCATTTATTAAAAGGGGCTCTTGAGGTAAGCAACTAAAGGACCCATCAAGCTAAATTCTTTCAGAGTAGTAACTTATTATGTTCTCCTTTACTATTTTTACGCTATTCGTACATGATCTTAATATGGCATTCAAGAGGCATAATTATTTACCTTTGAAATTTTGTGATAAGAACTTCAATATCCCATCAATTAGAATCGCTTGAAAAAAATAGAAAGTCGAGGTGTCAGTATTCAGTCGAAGATTATATTTCATAGGTTGCTAAGCACTATTGCATTACTTCCGTCTTAAATAAGATTTTGTGAACCTCAAAATGCAACTATATAAATAAGATGCAGGTAGTATTATACTATCATCCACCATGTTAGGAATTGAGACAGTGAAACATATTTCACCTTCAAACGACAGATTTATAGCCACTAATGGGGTGCCAGTTACTAAAACGCACCGTATCCTAGGGCCGAGCACATAATATACTGATCATATTATCCATAACTTGATACATACATAACTATAATTTATCGTGTCTAGTCTAATGAATTGAACTTAGTGTAATAAGCAACTTTTTATTCCCCATTTCTTCCTTGTCGCTTGATCCGAGTCAAAAATATATGCAACATTATCTCACAGACAAAATAAACCTTTGAAAGAAAGGTTATATATAAATCTTAAAAGCAAAGAAATAAAGATCGCATGAAGGGGTGTAGCTAAAACAAGAAATAAAGATTTCAAAGGAATTGCTATAATTATTATTATCGTAGCAAGGCATTGTGTAGAATGGCTTTATAGCTAATGGATATTGATTGAGTATGTAAAAGTCTGTATGATATCTGCAAGTGCAACAATTCAGTCAGTCATTTCTACTTTCACAAATCTATACTTTGCATAGTCTAACCGCAAATTCTCATTTCAGACGGATAGTGATCCGTCTTAAGCTTAATTAAGACGGGTCAAATAAATACCAAACCACCTCACTTGTTGCCTAAAATATACCAATTTTTTTGTCTTTATTACCACCACTTGATAATATTTGACCCGTCTTAAGCTTTAGACGGATAGTACCCATCTTAAGAAAGACTTAAGTACTATAGTTCAGTTAAGAGTATAATTTTAAACGGTTAGCATGTAAGCAAACAACAGTGACATTGTACTTAAGTTAATACTTTTAAGAAGCTCAAGTATATGTCATAGATTCTCAATTTGATCATAAGATGTGCACAAAATATCAAATTTGTCATTTCTATCTCACATCGTTTTTAGCACAAATTAGTTGAGTTGTATTAACTTTGGAACTATCCTGCATATTAAGACAAAAGTCCATTAAGTGTAATGAAGCAATCGAAAATACAATTACAGGCTTGTTAAAGCACGAAACATCATCTCTTACCTCGTACATGAGAGATGAAATGTAACTTGGTATGCATTATGAACAAACTTATACAAATATAATTCACTTTTATTATTTCTTAATGGTCGAACTAATGTTTTCACTACTGAAAACTATCATATCCAATTGAACAACTATTGCAGCAACCCAAGAAAGCAAAACAAGGATACAAAATTAGCATGAGACCATAAATTAACCCTAATTCATCTTCAATAACTTATCGCACCAACTATACCATAAATTAACCCTAATTCATATTCTACCTAAAATTCCTGAATCAACATAAACCCTAAAACTAAAATTAGAGACATAATTACAATCAATAAATTTCCAGTCCGAATAGATTCTGAAAAGAGAAGAATGAAAATTTTTCTCGTCATGTATAATTAAGAACTAACAAAAAAAACGATAACGAATTGGAAAAGAATATGAGGGAAAACGCACCTGACTAGGAAGGATAGAAAAATCAGACGACCATAGTGGTTGGCGAACTTGATAGTGCGGCAAAGATGTTTTCACTTGTTGAGGATAATATTAAATGGGGAGTTATGGGAGTTAACTGTTAAGGGAGATGGGAGATGGGAGATGGGAGATGGGAGATGGGAGATGGGAGATGGGAGATGGGAGATGGGAGATGGGAGATGGGAGATGGGAGATCTCATTAGTAGTACACTAGTACGGTGTTCAATGTTAGGGTTTAGCAATTTTTTCTTGTATAATTAGGCGGCGATTTGTAGAGTTACCGAGTTCTTTTACATCGCTTATGTTAAACCGATGTTGATGACAAAACTCTTACATCGTTTTTAACAAAACTGGTGTTAAAACCAAAGACATAAATATTTTTTACATCGTTTTTAAAACAATAACCGATGTAAAGAAAAATTTGCACCTAATTGACATCGTTTTTTGAAAAAACCGATGTTTTTTACGACCATTTACATCGTTTCAACTAAAAATGATGTTATTGTGCCGATGTCAATGACACTTTTTCTACTAGTGATTCCAACCTTGTGAATTGTTTTTTCCTTCCATCCAACGTTATTCCTTCATCTACGTACATGTCTAGATCTCTATCTAGTGTTGGGCTCTTTAACTTGAAAGATGCTCCCACTCGTTATCATGATAACTGATAGGTATCTAGGTGAAAGGATCTACCATTAGTTCCTTGTAAGCCGCCTTATCCTCATCATAATGTACTAGGTCTCTATTTGTAGAATTTATAATGATTGACTCTTAAATCATCCTTTTAGTTATTCGCTTCTTGTATAACAAAGGTACGCCTAGGATTTCGATGAATCCTTATAAGTTTGGAAATTTGGGTTTGTCTAACCTTTACCACATATCCAAATTCTCTTTACCTAACACAAGAATGAATCCCTAGTTATCCTTGAGTACCCTATGGATGTTCTTGCAGGCTATCCAATGACACTCATGTGGATTGATTTTGTGACAATCCTCGCGAATGCGGAAATAAAACATAACAAGTATGTGATTTATATAGCGGAAAATACGGTGTTTTTAAAACTTTTTACATGCAAATAGAAAGGTACGAGGAATGTCAATAATTACAAACCAAAGTATAAAATACTACAAGAGACGTAGTCTCTCAAAATGTTAACCAACATCAAAGTTATTAGCAACTAGCTAAACAACGTCTAGAGGTGACTCGTCCAGGCCAACGCCCGCTAGCTCACACCCGAACCCAAAATACCACGAGCAAAAAGCCTTCCAATCAAGCAACCTGTTCATCCATGATAAACATGAACGCCACAGTCAGTGGGGAGTAACTCCGGGTTCTCCCAGCCATATCACAATAAACGTACATAAACGGAAATACAAAAGTAGAAGCATGCATATATAAATCTACATGTGAAGTACGAGAAGGATAAATAGGCAATTCAATATATATGGATATCGATACATGAAGTACAAAACCGTAACCATCATATTATAGAAAGACTCTGGGATGACACTCTTAGGCAACCATATACTCACTAGGGATTGCATCTCACCGTTAGCAGCATAAGTTTGATAAGATTGAGACTCGACAAACAAACCATGCCAAGTCATCCAAAGATCACAAGTAATCAATCATATAACCATCCATCCAAACGAACAATACGTTGACGACATCTCTCACGGTAAATGACACGCACTAGCACCATGTACATGCAAGTATGATTAAAAGGTATCCACGGGATAAATCATTGCCTTGAACGCATACACGATGCTACATTTCGTATATGTAGACTAATTTCCTCCTGGTAGGACGACGATATAAATACCCGGTCCTAGTCTAAACCTATCCAGACTCTCGGAATAAACCATTTTCCGATTCGACAAGCGATGACATTTCGGATCCAAGACTCGGTCAATCATAGACGCCGAGTACCCCAAATTCGGTCAACCTTCACGAAAGAGGCGGAAAAGAGCACAAGCCTCACAACAAGCGGTATGCTACATGCAATGACACCACCTCGCAAGTATACAACATTTGACGGCCGGGTCGATCAACGCAAAGCGTTCGCCTCCCAACAACATCGTCATATGCCCACTAACACATGCAATTAAGCAGTAAGGATACACTCCCCATTCCGACATTCCAGCCTTACGAACGTGGAGGTAGTCAAGGGAATGAGAGTACAAAGCACATAGAAAATTAGTGCTCAAACCGTAACATGTGTAAAACCGACTCAAAGTGGGAAATATCAAAAATTGTCACAAAACATGCGATATAAGCAAGATATAAATGTAACAATGATAAACATGAGACAACACGTGATTACATAAGCATTAGACCAACTTTAAGAAGTATAATGAATAAGAAACATAAATTTCATCTCAAAACAACAAGTTTGGAAACTATTATAATAAGGGTCCACTTCAAACGGTCATAACTAGAGTTCTAGACATGAAAATGCAGAAACTCGAAATGGAGGTGATATCTTATCCTCTTACGGTTCCAACGGTAGGTCACAAGCCCAAAACAAGCAAGTAACGAAGGAGATATGGTCATTTTACGAAAAGGAGTCAGTGTAGTGAGTCCCAGCCGGTCAGGGGGACCGGCGGCCGGGCACCCGGCTGGGACATCATCAACAAATGAAAATACAGCGTGTTCCCAGCCGGTCAAGGGGACCGGCGGCCGGGTACCCGGCTGGGAACACATTCACCCGAGAACAAAAAGCTTCAACATCCATTTTCAACAATCATCAATAACTATTATCAACTATCAATAATCGTCAACAATTATCAATAAACAACAACCATCATCAACAAACACAAGTTCTATGAATACTAATCCTATTCCAAATACGATTACTAACATAGAAAACACTTTAAAACACGTAAAGATATCGAGTAACCCTTCACCGTTACCTTTTTGCGTCTTCACTCGACGTCTAGGTTCTCCTCTACTAAGTAGTAGTCTTTGTCGAGGTCTTGAAGGTCACCACCTACGATTAGACAATAAAAGATGAATATAATTCACCTTTGAGAAAGACGGATAAATTAAAAAGCGAGAAAGACGGTAATTTTATTACCAATTAAGATAGAGGACGATGAGAGGGAAAGATTAAGACGGAAATTAGTAACGAAGGAGTAGAGACGATCTTGAGCTTGATCAAAATGGAGTTTAGGTTTTGGTGGTTTGATGAGGAAGAAAGAGTAAGTGGAAAAGAAGGAAGGAGTTAGGGTTTATGAGGGGATATAAGGAGGGTGAGTGGAAAAATATGGGAAAAGCCCATAAGCGCCTTAAGGCGTAACTTACTCGGAATCTCGCGTAAGTCCGAAAACGAACTCGGATTTTCTAAAATAGACACGGGAAATTAAATTCTAGACTAAAACTAAAATTCGCTGAAAAGTATCCGTAATTTCTACTATAAAAATAGGGTACATTTGCGGGTGTTACAGATTTGTTATAGGTTTGTCATGCTCCCAGCATACAATTTATTTAGGTACGTGCATGTAATGGCATACATGATTGGCCTAATGGCGGAAATTTTAGTATTCATGTGATCAACAACTCTTAGGTTCAGTGGATGACTATGACCTTTCATAGTGATCTCACTTTCATCAACATAAATAACCTATTTAACTTGTTGAAATAGATAAAGGATCTTATCGATATAAGACACTTTCTAAATGTCAAGCTAAAATCATTTATTCCACAATAAATTTTGATTTTAGTATACATGTTCGCTCTTTCATCCAACATTAAAATCCAATCACTCATTTCAAAAAGGTAATATGAATACGTCACTCTCAATGAGTGTTATGTCATTCACGTGGAAAACAATTTGTCCTACTGAACTGAATCTCTTTACATGATAACAATAACTCCCACTTAACTTCATGTCTATACATGACTTTAACTCCCACTGAACTTCAAGTCTAAACATGACTTTTCGACAATTCGAGTGAAACTCTTCTTATATCTCATAATAGAAAAGATCATCATAACCTCTAGGTAGATACCTTAGGCTTGTGTCATGTACACATCCTATTCCAAATCCCTATTTGGACATGTGGTCTTGTTGTGTATCTTGTACACACCTACTATGAGGTATTTTTCTGATGATTTGAATCTATGCATAGTTACGCATTAACTTAACTTTTGCAGACATTTTCATGTCTACCCATGCAACTATAATTGGACACCTCCAAATAAAACATCTTTATGTCTATAGAATGATTTATTATTGGACAACTCCAAATAGATCATTCCTTTGCATAGATTCCATTTAGTTTCATAAGTCTCTTATGTTATAAAATTGAATTATAAAATTTCTAGTTACTTCTAATTCATAGATCATAATCTTATTATATGAAGAACATTTTCTTTTGGTCTCGTCACTAGTCAAAGGATTCACCTAAGAACGCTATCTTTTGATCTCCTCACTAGTTTTTCTTTTGGTTTCCTCACTAGTTCCTAACTATTTTTACGTTGTGGATTATTTTCTCTCACTTTATCTTTAGAAAAATACAATTATTTTATTTAAAGATAGCCTATGAGCCACAAAAAACTTTGTACTCATACTCGTGAGGGAGGTAGAAGTATCACAACATGACCTTACGTGATCTACTAAAGACTTCATTGTAAAGACATCGAATCTTAGCTTTGAGATAGACTAGTTCTATAAGCTAAAGAAGTAGACTCATATGCATGTCATTTACAATCTTTATAAGTGGTGTGGCCAATTGGTTTGGTAGATTCCCTACCTTGAGTTCAATAACTCAATTTGACTTAACAATTGATTTTTCAAAGTGAGAATCGAATTCTTAGCTTTTGAACTTATTATAATGATCCAATAATCATAATACTAAGATGATCAATTTGAGTCGATACAATTTATGTTATTAGTGCAAGTGGTGTATAATGACAAGTGTTTAGAACAATAAATGTTTCCACAAACCGAGTGACTTGGGTTGAAAACCAAGACACCAAATATTCAATTACAACAAATTGTTCTTGAAAATAAAACTTCCATATCCAACAAGGAAATAAAAAGTTCTAAACAACCACTAATACAATCAAAAGGGGAGAAAATCTCGAGGCCAAGCTTCCTTAGGTCTTCACCCATGGGTGGCTACCTTAGCCTCCCTTGAAGAGCCTTCTTAGGCTTGTTTCTCTTTGCCTTTATCTTTGCTTGCATGCCCTAATTACAATAAAAAGGGTAAGAATAACAACTAGTATCTTATACTAAAGTTGAGATCAAAACATAATTGATAGGGATGAACATATACCAACTGAAACAATCTTTCCAACTTTGATATCTCCTAGATATTTGGGGCAATTCCTCTTCCAAAACCCTATGCCATTACAATAATGGCATTTGTCCTAAATGGAGGCACCCTTCTTGGGCATGGATGAGTTATTCTCAATAGCTTTACCTTTTCCCTTGAACGTGGAGGGCTTCTTCCCTTTACTACCACCTTTCTTGAACTTCCCCTTGCTCTTATTATTAATATGGAGCACATCCTTGGAGATGCTAACATTTAGCCTCATGTCTCTCTCAGCTTGCACAAGCATCTTGTGTAATTCATGAAGAGAGGTTTTCATGTTTTTCATATTGCAGTTTACCCTAAACTGCAAATATGCCTTGATTTTCCCCAAGGAATGTAAAACTCGGTCGATAACGAGTTGTTCGGGAATGGTCACCCCTTGCAATTTAAGAGTCTCAACATGCTCAATCAATTTGAGTACATGAGAGCTAACCTTTTTGCCATCTCTTAAGTTCATGTTGAAAAACGCGGAAGCCGTTTCATATTAAATGATCCTAGGAGCTTGTGAAAACATGGTCACGAGCTTGGCATAGATCTCATAGGCGGTGCTCATCTTTATGGCACTCCTTTGGAGATCGGCCTTCATAGAGAAAATCAAAACGTTTTTTTATCGCGGCGGACTCTTTGTGGTAAGCCTCAAAGGCTCGCCTTGCGGCGGCGGTTGACCTTTCATAGGTGTTTCGGGAGAGGCTTCGGTAAGGTAACAAAGCTTGTCGTCACCCTCCGCGGCCAAACAGAGTTGCGCATCCCAATCGGCAAAATTTGCGCCATTCTTTTCTAACTTGCATCGATCCATGAAGGATCGAAGCCATGAGACATTCGTGAGAGTTGGAGCATTGGTGGTGGCGGATGGATTACCATTTGCCATTACGAATAAACAATATTAACTACAAATTTTAGACATAAAGGAAATGTCAACATTTATCATGTTAAATACTTGTAAACATTTTAAACAAATTTTAACACTTAAATAGTGACCTTTACCCAACTATTATAAATGATTCTGAGATCCAAATTAATATCAACTTGGGCACGGTGAGCCGATTCATCCATCAGTAACATAATTCGGTGGATTAACTCTTTAATCGATTCTACATTAGAACTCTTGGTCGATAATATTACTTTAATATCTATCTTAAGCCCGGAACACATGCGGCTAAGGCCGCGAATACTTCCGTTGAGCTCAATCCAAAATTTGAAGTAATAACCTTTATTACCCCACTTACCCAACGTAACAAGTTTAGCACCCCGGTGAGCCGAGCCTGCTTTCTTGCAAAATTGGGATTCATGGGTTCTACTATTTGGTAAGGCTTGATCTCAATTATTTATTATGAGAGATCATGTCAATTTATTATCTATCTCGTTTAAGTGAACTAAATCGATGAATTAACGATAAATTTAATTGACACGGTCGAAGACTCGATAAAATATGCATGTCATGTTATGGCGATTTGGCAATAAATGCAAACATATTAAATAAAATGCAAGCATAAAGATAAAATTCCTAGTATGGCCTTTCCTAGAATAGAAAATCATATAATCTATTACAAATTCGGAAACCAACTCATTTGGTCCCTTGAACTTCATAAGCACGCCTCCCAAGGTCACCGTCTCTCTCGGAACTCCTTTCTGAATGACACCGTCTTTGGGAAACTCCGGTATTACAAAATATATAATAAAATTACAATAATTTCCTATTATAAATTTTTAAAATATAATACAATAAAAGTGATACGAGATCACAATAAATTACAACCGAATCAATATTCCCTTACATTTCGGGCAATATCGATTAAAACTAAGGCCATACTAAGATTAAATTACATAATTCAAAATTACATAAACCATATGACATTCATAAATAAAAATTCAGCATAATAATATGTACTCCCTCCTAGTTTCATTGTTCTTCCCCTTCCTCTAATATATGTGAGGAGTATTATATTAAAAGGGGAAGAACAATGAAACTAGGAGGGAGTATAAAACATGCTCATCTTAATGCCAAATCGCCCTATTTAAAGGTTTATATCGTATATAACCCGGTTTTATGGAAATGCGAGATAATAACTTCTTATAATCACCAAACAATACTTAATTTATATTTAAGTCCAAGTTAATTATCCCAACTAATTTAGGACTCAAAAATTAGTCATCACTCAATTTTTTTACAATAATTCAACTTGTTGTTATATAATTGCTCAAAATTAGACTTTAAAATCATATTTTAATCAAATAAATCCAAATTTAATTACAATAATTTTAAATTTTGAATTTTAATTTTTTGTACATTCTGGAACATTTCCATGACACTCATAATGTCAAAAATCAAGGTTAAAAATTTCGAATCAATTTTGAGAAAAAATTGGTTGCGCTTTATCGGTTTTATCAAATAAAATACATAAAGCATGCGAAAATTAATCATATTAAATTTTCAACTTTAGATCTTAAATGTCAAAATTTAAGCAACCAGGAATAATTGTCTCATGACATGAAATTTAATTTAGCTATATTTGCTAAATAAGTCACTATTTATGCCATTTTTACATTAAAAATTCATAAATCATGCTAGACAAATCACATCAGTCTGAAATTTTCCAGTCTGACAGGAAACCATGCATGTGACAACATACTTTAATTTCATGGTCAGATTCAAAGCGGAAGTATCCCCCTTACACTAAAAGAATAAGTTTATCCATGTATTTTCCCTCCAAAATGCATACATTAAATATGGAAACAAAATAAAGAGTTGTCTCATTATGATATAATCTATTCATTAAAATATAATACTTTCATTAAAATATAAAATTTTCATTTAACTAAAATTGTGATCTTTTCATTGGCATATGATATAAATTAAAATATTTTCATTAAACTTTAAACTATATACTCCGTATAAAACAAAATTTAAACTGTTATTATTGGCTTCATAACTAAAAAAATAGTTAAACTAATCTGTAAAATTTGTAAAATAATACAGTTTGATTCATGCTGAAAAAAACTATTTTCATTAAAATGTCAAAATTAAATGATATTAGTAGTTGTTTGATTAATTTTGTCTTTTCATTGTTTTTCTCAAATAAAAATGTAATTAAGGAGGAGAAATATGAAAAATTAATTGTTATCCATTTAAATATTATATGTATAATACACTTAAATAAAGTAACCTCTATATATACCGTGCATGCATTGCACGGGATCTATACTAGTTTATAACCATTTGACCTTCATTTATATCATTTTATCATATAAAAATCATAAATCATGAGAAATAAGTCCACTTCACACGAAATTTTACATACATTAAGTAAAATGCATGTGTGATATTATGTAAAAATTTCACGGTCAGAAGATAAGTCTAACTATTTGTAGCATTTTAAACATCATTTTACTCATTAAAATGTAATAAAAACACTAAAAATCATATTTGAGCAATATAAATTTCCATAAATCATCAAAATAACCTAAAATCATATTAGGACCAGAAGGCATTGACATGCAAATGACTTTGTGATTTTATCTCATAAAACACAAATTACTAGTTTTCTTTAAGTTACATTAACTCGAAAAAACTATAAATCGATTGTGAATGCAACAACCAAAACTCTTGATACCGCTTGAAAGTTTCTTAAACTCGATATTAGATATTTCTAATATCATTTTATTAAAAGTTTACTCATTAAACTAAAGGACCTTATGCATGCATTACAAAATATAAAGAAGGAAGAAGAAATTTGTTCCTTACATTGAATAGAACGAATTTTGGGTACAAGATAGGACTCCTTCCTACTCTTGTTCTTGAGCTTACAATATTAGGGATGAACTCCTAGTTCTAAATACAAGAACTCTCCAATAAGTTGCAGCTAAGACTACCCTTAATCACTACTAAATATACTACACTAGTATAAAATGGTAGTAGCCCTATATAATATTACTAATAAACACTATTACTACTCTTAGTAAATTTTATTAGTAATTTATGAACAGTAGTAATTTGAAGCTTCTTAAGCTATTTCTTTAGAGTGAGAAATGGAGAGGTTGAGAGATAAGTAAGTTCTTTTGCATATGAGATCAAGTGAGTATATAAATAAGAGAAACACTTCTCTTTTTCTACCCATGGAGCCGGCACCCAAAGAGCATGGGTAAGGGTGAGTTTGCTTTTGTTCTTAACAATGCACTAGGGTGGTTACTAGGTTTTAGATGAAATGATTATGTTTACCCATTAAACAAATCAACAAATTATCACCCTTAACTTACCCACCGAAACCGGTGCACCCATATAAAATGGGTGTCCATTTTATTTTTGCATTTTGTCATTTGTCACATATGTGACATGTAATTTTGCTTATAAATGTACATTTAACTAATTTAAATGCAATTTCATAACAAATAAATTAGACTTAACATTTTAAGTCACATTTTATAATTACATGTAAATAAAATGGGTCATCTCATATTTGGTTAATATAATCTACAACAATTTGTAATTATAATCAACTAATTTTGCTTATCTAAAATGTTTCATAAACATAATGCATTCTTAGTAATATAACAATTAAATTACTAAAATGAATCTTATTTAATCATATTACAATAAGATATATTTCTCACTTACAATATAAACTTGGTTCAATTTAAGGGATTAATTAATTAGTATCACTATACAATTAATTAATGTACATGATTGGTTGAGATGACAAAAAACGCTAAGGAAGCGATGGATATCAAGAGGAAAGAAACTAGTGAGGGTAGAGGCAACTCTACCCTTAAGAGGGGTAACTATTCTCAGACTAGAGCCTACTCTGGTGGTGGTGGTTACAGAGGGGGACAACAATCTGGAGGGAACAACGGGCGTGATGCTAGTGAGACTTCGGGGGTGAGATGTCATAATTGTGGTGGCCTTGGCCACAAGAGGTTGGTGTGTCCATCATTGAGTAGGGGTGGAGGTTACCAACCTTTGTTCCAGCAAAGCTATTCTTATAGCACGGCGAGTAATCGGCCTGCGGGGTCATGGAACCGGCAGGGGAATCAGAGTGTGACCGGCGGTGGCTATAACCGCAATGAAGGGAGCTACCAGCGAAAGAACAACAATGGGAATCAATGCTCGGCGTTGAAGTCTGTGGCATCTGCTAGCACAATGCAGGGAGGTGGTAAGAAGAACAGTGGCAAACTGTTCATGATGGACAAGCAAGCAGCATAGGAGGATGCGCAAGTTGTTATTGGTACATTGTGACAACCCTCGCGAATGCGGAAATATAAAACATACAAGCATGTGAAATATAAAGCGGAAATATGAAGTTTTTAAAACTTTTATACATGCAAGATAGAAATACGAGGAATGTCAGTAATTACAAACCAAATATAAAATACTACAAGAGACGTAGTCTCTCAAAATGTTAACCAACAACAAAGTCATTAGCAACTAGCTAATCAACGTCTAGAGGTGTTTCATCCAGGGACAACGCCCGCTAGCTCACACCCGAACCCAAAATACCACAAGCAAAAAGCCATCCAATCAAGCAACCTGTTCATCCATGAAAAACATGAACGCCACAGTCAGTGGGGAGTAACTCCGGGTTCTCCCAGCCAATCACATTAAACGTACATAGAAGGAAATACAAAAGTAGAGCATGCATCTATAAAAAGATATACATGTGAGATACGTAAGAATAGAATAGGCAATTCGATATATAATGATAAGAGCATAAGAGTTACAAGTCCGAATCCATCATGTTATACAAAGACTCGGGGAAGACACTCTTAGGCAACCGAATACGCTCACTAGGGCTTGCATCTCACCGTTAGCGGTATAAGATTGATAAGATTGAGACTCGACAGACAAACCACGTCAAGTCATGCGATGATCACAATAAATCCAACATATTATCATCCATTCACGAACCAAGACATTGACGGTGTCCAATCATGCAATGACCATGAATAATATCATGAAATCACGCATTCAAAGAACGACGACACAAAGACGACATCTCTCACGGTAAATGAAACGCACTAGCACCGTGTACATGGCAAGTATGATTAAAAGGCATCCACGGGATAAGACATTTCCCTGAACTCATACACGATCAAACATTTCGTATATGTAGACTAATTTCCTCCTGGTAGCACGACGATTATAATACGGTCCTAGTCTAAACCTGGCCAGATGTCTCGGAATAAACGGGTCCGATTCGACATGCGATAAACATTGTCGCAGCCCAAGACCGGTCTTCCACATGACGCCAGTACCCCAAATTCGGTTGAGATCAATTCACGAAAGAGGCGGAAAAGAGCACAAGGCTCATAACAAGCGGTACGCTACATGCAAATAACACCACCTCGCAAGTACACAACATTTGACGGCCGGGTCGATCAACGCATAGCGTTCAAATCCCAACAACGTCGTCGTATGCCCACTAACACATGCATTTAAGCAGTAGGATACCTCCCCGTTCCGACATTCCAGCCTTACGAACGTGGAGGTAGCCAAGGGAATGAGAGTACAAAGCACAAGACAAAATAGTGCTCAAACCGTATCATTTGTAAAAACCGAATCAAAGTGGGAACATACCAAAAACCGTCACAAAACATGAGAATAGGGAATCATATAAGTTTAAATATGATAAACATGAGTCAAGACATGATACATAAGCATTAGAACAAGTTTATGAAGCATAAGGAATAAAAACATAGTTCACCTCTCCAAAACAATGTTGTTTGGAAACCAACGAAAACAAGGGTCCACTTTAAACGGTCATAACTAGAGTTCTAGACATGAAAATGCAGAAATTCCAAATGGAGGTGATAGCTTATCCTCTTACGGTTCCAACGGGATGTCACACGCCCAAAACAAGCAAGTAACGAAGTATATATGATCATTTTACAAAAAGGGGTCAGTGTAGGAAAATTTCTGTTGGCAGCGTGTGACGCAGCCTGCGTCACCACAACGCAGCCTGCGTCCTACGACGCAGCCTGCGTCCCCCAACGCAGCCTGCGTCCTTCACGGGATTCAAGGACGATCAATTTCCAACAAGTTACCAACAACAAAATCATCATTTATCATCACAAACCATCAATTCTCATATCAATTAACAACTAACAACAACCAACAACAACAACACAAGTCCTAAGCATACTAACCATAATCTAAATACGGTTTATATCCTAGAAATCACATAAAACACGTAAATGATATCGAGTAACCCTTCACCGTTACCTTTTCGCGTCTTTAAACGGTTTCTAAACCTTCCTAGTCTCCACCTACATACAATTAGATAATAAAAGATGAATATCATTCACCTTGAGAAAGACGGATAATTTAAAAAGCGAGAAAGACGGTAATTTTATTACCAATACGGATAGAGGAAGCTAAGAGCGGAAGAATAAGACGAACTTACGTGAATTTGAACAAGAAATGAAGGCGTAGCGATGATTCGAAGATGGATGAAAATGGAGGCAAGGTTTTGGGTTTCTTAGAGAAGAAGAAATGAATTTGAGTTGTGGGAAATGAATTAGGTTTAGGGTGAGGAAGGGAGTATATGAGGGAAAAAGTCAACGAAAGTCAAACTCGCCTTAAGACGGGATTCTCATGGAATCTCACGGAAATTCCAAATAAGAACTCGGAAATTCTAAATTCGACTCGGAAAATTAAATTCTAAATTAAAACTAAAATTTGATGAAAAGTATCCGTAAAATATTTTTACTAGAAAAAATAGGGTACATTTGCGGGTGTTACATACATTTCTTGTCAACCGTGTTCCATCTTTCGTTTTGTTCGATTCGGGGAAAACACATTCCTTTATTTCTAAGAGTCATGTTGTGTTGTTGGGTTTTGGGGATAGTGAGTCTGTAAAAGATGCGGTCTTTATACCTTCATGGGAGTCTGTATCTTGTTGTAAGTTATACAAGGGTGTATCAATGATTGTGGGGGAGATGGACTTTCTTGTTAACCTGTTTCAATTTCTTTTAGACGGGTTTTAGATAATTGTCGGGATGGATTGGTTAGGTAGATATAAGGCAAACATATATTGCCATCAAAAGAAGGTGTCTTTAAAGGGTCCTAAAGGGGTTAGAGTGTCGTACCGACGGTTTGTTGTGAAGCCTAAGGTGAAGTTGATCGCGGCCATTACTTTGAATATGTACCTAAGGAAGCGCTACCCAATGGTCATGTGCCATATGAGAGATACCATAATTGAAGAGCCGACGGGATACCAGATTGAGGTGGTGAGTGAGTTTGATGATGTTTTTCCGGATGAGATACAAGGATTACCGCCGAAAAAGGATATTGATTTCAGTTTAAAGTTGAAGCCGGGTACGAGACTGATCTCTAAGGCCCCGTATCGCATGGGACCGAAGGAGCTTGAAGAGTTGGAGAAGCAATTGAATGAGCTACTGGACAAGGGGTAGATTAGACCTAGTGTATCGTCGTGGGGTGCGCCAGTGTTGTTTGTGAAGAAGAAGGATGTTAGTTTACGGTTGTGAATTGATTACCGTTAGTTGAACCATGTGACGGTGAAGAATAGGTATCCATTACCTAGGATTGATGACTGGTTAGATCAGCTGAGTAAACCTGGGGTATTTTCGAAGATAGAATTGAGGTCGGGGTATCATCTGCTGAGGATAAAGGATAAAAGACATTCCGAAGACGGCTTTTCATTCGAGGTATGAACATTATGAGCATTTGAGGATTGTGTTGCAGACCTTGAGGGACAACCAGTTGTATCCTAAGTTGTCTAAGTGTTAGTTCTGGCTAGAGAAGGAGGCATTCTTAGGGCATGCGATATCAAAGGAAGGGGTGATGGTAGATCCAAGTAAGATAGAGGCGGTGTCTAACTGGGAGGCACCAAAGAATGTGGCAGAAGTGAAGAGTTTCTTGGGTTTGGCTAGATACTACAGGAGGTTCGTGAAGAACTTCTCGAGGATAGCTAGACTTATGAAGGTTTTGATGAGGAAAGAGAACAAGTTTTGTTGGGATGAGAACTGTGAGACGACGTTCCAAACCTTAAAGGAGCGTTTGACCAAAGCTCCTGTCTTAGCATTGCCGGATGGGAGTGAGAACTTTGAGGTGTATATGGATGCATCGAAGTGTGGTTTGGGATGTGTGCTGATGTAGAATGGGAAAGTGATTGCTTATGCGTCGAGGCAGTTGTAGCCCTATGAAGAGAACTACCCTACTCATAATCTAGAGTTGGGTACGGTGGTGTTCGCAGTGAATATTTGGAGATATTACTTGTATGGGGCCAGCTTTAAGGTGTTTTCAGACCACAAAAGTTTGAAGTACATCTATACCCAGAAAGAGTTGAATATGAGGCAGCAGCGGGGGATGGAGCTGATTGGAGATTATGGTATGAAGATTATCTACCATGAGGGGAAGGCTAATGTTGTTGATTCCTTGAGCCGGAAGAGTGTACATTCCTTGTGCACTGTGATGTCTTTGATAGGTTGAGGGACGAGGTAACGAAGATGGGGATCCATGTGATTGGAGAGGGGGTGCTACTAGTGACTTGATGATCGAACCGGGATTATATGATTACATTAGGAGCAAGCAACACGAGGATCCTAAGATTCAGATGTGGAAGAAAGGGGTAGATGAGGGTACTAATCCTAGGTTTTCGATTCATGCAGACGGGAGTGTCAGATTTGAGGGCCGATGGTGTGTGCCGAATGATCCGGAGCTGTGAAAGATAATTTGGACTGAGGCGCACTGTACTCCCTATTCGGTTCATCCGGGTGAGGATAAGCTATACAAGGATTTGAAGAAGACTTTCTGGTGTCCGGGGATGAAGAAGGATGTTGCTGATTTCGTAGCAAGATGTTTGACCAGTCAGCGAGACAAAGGGAAGCAGAGGAGACCGCAGAGTAAGATTCAATGTCTTGAGGTTCCGGAGTGGAAATGGGAGTCTATATCCATGGATTTTGTGGTGGGACTTCCGAAATCGCAGAGAGGGAATAATATGATTTGGGTGATCGTGGATCGGTTGACCAAGTCAGCTCATTTCATTCCAATGAAGGATACTTAGAGCAACATGGAACTAGTTTTAGCTTATAGGAAGCATGTGGTGAAGCTGCATGGGGTGCCTAGTGACATAGTGTCTGATCATTATGTGAGGAGGAGAGAACAATCAAGACTTTGGAAGATATGTTGAGGGCTTACGTGCTATCATCTGGTGGGAGCTGGGAGGATAACCTGGGTCTGATAGAGTTCTCTTACAACAACAATTACCATGCTAGTATTGGGATGTCACCATTTGAGGCTTTGTATGGGAGGAGATGCAGGAGTCCAGTATGTTGGGATGATAGTTCTGAGGCAGTGATTCTTGGACCCCAGATGGTTCAGGACATGATTGAGCAAGTGAAGCTGATTCGCCAGAAGATGAGAGCGGCGCATGATCGTCATAAGAGTTATGCAGATCTACATCGGCGGGAGTTTGAGTTTTAGGTGGGTGACAAAGTTCTCCTGAAAGTGTCACCTATGCGTGGCCGCGTGGGGTGATGAGATTTGGGAAGAGGGGCAAGCTGAGCTAGAATTTTATTGATCCTTATGAGATTTTGGATCGGAATGGAGAGGTGGCTTATCGTTTAGCCTTACCACCTGCTCTTGACCGAGTCCATAATGTGTTTCATGTGTCTCAGCTGCGAATGTATGTGAGTGATCCATCACATATTCGAGAGGCTGAGACCATTGAGCTTAACGAGGGGTTTACTTTCTTTCATTTTGACTTACTTACGTTGACGTGCCAAATGAGATCTTGGATCGAAAGGTGCGCAAGACCGGATGTTAAAGGTGTTATGGTCTAACCATAACGTAGAAGAAGCAACTTGGGAGCCTGAAGCTGCCATGAGGGAGAGATATCCACATCTTTTTGAGGAGGTATGTTCGGTTACGGGGACATAACCTTGTTCTTTAGGGGAGGAGATAATTGTATTATGTTGTTAGTTTAGCGTGTTTTGGTGGGTAGTGGTAATATGTGGTGTTAATTGTGTTGTTGGTATGCGATATATGTTATGCTTAGGTGTTGTCGTGTTGTCTATGTTGTTTGGTTGGTAGGAGTATGAGTTGTAAACTTCGAGGACGAAGTTCATTTTAAGGAGTGAAGAATGTAATACTCCGTATTTCTGAGTACTAGGTACTCGGTCGAGGTAGGCTTACTCGACCGAGTGGATGGGGTACTCGGCCGAGTAGAGGATGTTCGGCCCAGTAAGTTTCATGTGTCAGTTGAACAGTATTTTGTTCCTGGCCACTCGACCGAGTGTGAGGAGCTCTCGACCGAGAAAGGTGTACTCGACCGAGTACATATTGTACTCGACCGAGTACACCGGTCTGCGAGATTATTTCGGACGGTTTGATTAAGGCTTTTTAAGAAGGATTAAAACATAATTCTCACTTTACGTTTCATAATCAATACCCCACCCTCTCTAAAACTCTCTCAAAACCTCTAAGAACATCCTTAATCATCCCAAGTCAAATTCGATTTGCGTCTTGCCTTGTTGATTTCGTCGGTAAGTAATTTAATTATGTGATTACTGTTATTAATGGATACTATGCATTGTAACCCTAATTGAATTGAGGGGAAAATAGCAAGATGGTTAGTTATTAATTGTATAATCCTTGTATGTTTAGGGGGAGACTTTGTAGAAGAAGATTTCTGAATTGATTGCTTGTACTTCTTGCGGATTTGCGAATAAGGTAGGGTTTCCCTAATCAGTATTTGTGTATGTTAATCTTTGTGATAAGATGCTTGTTGTGATATTCTTACTTGATTGATTTATGATGATGATGGAGTTTGGGTTTGGAGTTTGGAATGATTACTTGGTTACAATTTTGATGATCCGACAAGAGACGAATCACACTCGGAGTTTGGAATTACTTGGTTTGGAGGGGAATATGCACATTAATGTTCTGGGAACTCTCACCTCAGTGAGAGGGGCTGTCAATGTCCAGTTATAGATACCTCGTTTCTACACCTTCCGTCAACCACCCAGTGATGATTGGGCCGCATGTTTGGTACGCAAAACGATTTATGACAATTCGTAAGTTTATCATCAAGTGATAGCTCAAATACTTGTGTCTACCCCTTGGTCGTCATCTACGCACCGGTACGGTCGTTTTGACAGTCATTAGAGTTCATTTGGAGTCCGGGTCGAAACCGCTTCATTTTCTATAAACCGTTTTAAAACTCCGAGTCGGAACACTCTAAAATATTCTGATTATTTTATTTCAAATTCTATCTTTTTAATAAAATTATCTCGTATTATCTTTAAAATGGAAGTATAGATCAACCACAATTCCGTAATAGAAGCGTGGAAATCTTTCTCTCGTGGTAGGAAACCTTTGGGGAAATGACGCAGCAGGTGCTGCGCCTCTTCCCTAGTCTGTTCTTTCCAAAGTTTGTGTTGTTCTTCAACTCTTTCACATTTTCTACTATAAAAGGAAAGCTCTGTTCTCACATTTAAGGCACGTCAGTGTTCCGCCCCTTCTCTTCTCTCTTTGTATTCTAGACCTTGCTCTAAGCTATGGACATCTACGTGCTTGATCAATCGACCACCTAAGCTCAGATCCTTCTAGGTACCCGTCACGTTTGCATTGACCGACCAATTTGACCAACTACACAATTAATCAACTCAATCTAATCAACTTTAGTCCTTTGACAAGGGCACTTTCTGCATACATTCGAGTCGAGCTATCGCTAAAACGTAACTTAGTTAATCTCATTTCGTCAACATGTAAGTCTGAGGGTGTTAATCCCGTCTTTTATTTATTTGTATTTATTTTCATATTACTAATGTAAGATTCACGTCAGAAATAAATTCAAAGCCAATTTTAACCAAAGCCAATTTTAATCAAACCCTTTTCATAAAACCTTTTTAGTAGTCATCAGACGTCGAGAAGAAAGGCAGACGCATCTGCGCCTCTTCGAAGAGTCGCAGCATCTGCTGCGCCTCTTCCAGAGGTTGCCTGCTTGTGCTCTTCTTCTTCTTCCTGTGGTTCCAGCGATTTTCTTATTTTATTTCTATTTAATTTAATCTTTTAAATCATTATGTTCTTGTCTTAGATCCCTAATAATTCAATATTAGCGGGTTTTCGTCTTTGAATCAAAATTCGGGTTTTAGAGATTCGATTCGTTCATATCAAGTCTCTCGATTCATTATTGATACAATTAGTCTTGTAATTTAATATGTTAAACCACTTTCACTTGAGTTTTAGATCGGCAATTAATCGCAAATACCAACGAACATTAACTAATTGCGATTCTGGCTTTACAGCCAGAACCCAACTCGAGAACAGACGCACCAGGTGATGTGTCTCTTTTAGAGGACGCACATGCTGATGCGCCTGCTCTGGGCTGGTTTCTGTCTCTGAACTTCTATTATCGTCTCGACGTAGATTTAGTTATATATTTAATCAACTATTAACTCTAATATCGCTGCTAATCCGTCAAATTATTTTCTTTTCTTTTCTTTCAAATCTCCGCTTTTAGTATATTTCTGACGTAGATCTCGTATCCTTTGTCATCTTTGTAATCAATTGTAATTTTATTAGTCCATTGTATTGTTTGATTTTCTTTATCTTTCGTATGTAATTAATTCTAAATTCCTAACTCGACATAATTGAGTGTTAATTACATGTTCACTGACATAGTCTAATTCCCATGTTAGGATTAAAACATTAGATGTTGCATTGCATGCATACAATTGATAACATATCAAATACCAACGATTTCCCTAATCATTAGTAGTGGTCGCTATCGAGACAGGCGGGATTAGGTGTTCGATTAAAGAGCTTCCTAATACGTACCCTCACCCCTTACTCCAGATCTCTGTGAACATCCGTGTTTATTTGCATAGAATGCTAAGGGTAACGAGTTCTTAGTGTTCATGTCATTACTTTGTGTCTTGATATGGCATAAAGTATTTGAACGGTTCCAATTTTCCATAAAAATTGGTGGCGACTCCACAAATGTGTATCACTACGCTTGTCCCTCGTTTCCATCCCGTGGTCCCTCACCATGTCGTGTACCACACCAGTGTTGTAGTCTGGCATCAATTGGTGGATTTGCAGGTCAGGGTGGTAAGCCTGATGCTGCTGAGGTAACCGCTGCGGTGGCCCTCCGGTTTCTTTTTCCCTATTGCTTGTTTTGACTGTCTTGTACATTGGTCGGCATATACTGTTACTGGCTCTGTTACTGTTTTACAAAACTGTTGTGATCCATTGGGGGAATGGTGAGCAGGTGATCAGTAGGTAACTCGTTGAGCTTACGTTAGGGAGTTGATGGGGTTGCCATGGTCGTGTCGTAGCTTCCGCTGAGATATTTAGTGTCGTAGACATCACATTTATCATTCTTTACTTTTATCGTTGTTTTGAGTTTGGATTATTGTTTAAGACGGTATGCCGTTTGGATTTGGAATAATGTAACTATTCACTTTAACTAGTGATTTAATAAACTGTTCTATTATGATCTATTTGATATGTACTATCTCAGGCAACCGAGACGGTAACGTCTTCTTGTATTAAGGAGGTCTTGTAAGACTCTTTGGTATATATGGGGGTGTTACAGTCGTACTCATAAGACCGGTCATATACAAACCACATAACCCACTTGTTGCCTAGGAAATACCAAAAAATTATCTTTATTACCACCATGTGTGCGTATTTGACCCGTCTTAAACTTAAGACGGACAATACCGGTCTTAAGCAAAACATACAACATTAATTCAAAGAATAAAGTTACTTTTTTAAACGCACAGCTTTTTTTTTTTTTGGGTTAATGGTAATTTAACACATTTATAAAATGACTCTTCTCATGTTTTTTTTTAAATTATAAACTTGACATTGATACAAGTTAGAGCTAACTTGCTGCTTTTATAAAGAAAGAGAAGACAAGACAAGCATTTAGGGTCATCTAGATTGGATCGTTTTGGGTCGGTTAAAAGCGGGTCCACCAAAACTAGGGTTAATTTATGGTCGGGTCAGCCTAATCTAGGTTTGAGTTATTATATATAGGTTCGACAAATCAGTAGATCTTGCTTAAGACGGGTCGGATCTTGTAACGGGTATTTTGTGAGAGGAAATGGGTAGAGGGGACAAGGTGTGCACCCCCATGTGCTCTCCACTCACCCTTGATGGGTATTTTGTGAGAGAATATGGTACCCGTCTTAAGCTTAAGACGGATGTATCCGTCTTAAATAAGAATTTGTGTCGACAAATCGAGTCAATTTGGTAACCGGGTTAAGCCTTTTTGGGATGGTATTTGTCTTTAAGTACACTTTGTTAATTGGTCACGTGGCTAAATCGGTTCCCATAGTCTTACAAAATTGATGATTGATCTTGAACGAGCCCTTTAGAAATATTCCCGATTGATCAAAAAGAAGGGAGAAGCAAAGATGTACGGATTCGAAGCTCTGACATTCAACGTCCATGGCGGATACCTGGAAGCCATAGTTAGAGGTTACAGATCTGGACTCCTTACAGCTGCGGATTACAACAATCTTTGCCAATGTGAGACTCTCGATGACATCAAAATGCACCTCTCCGCTACTGATTACGGTCCCTATCTTCAGAATGGTACTTCTCTTCATTTCTTTGTTTATATGTTTAAACATGTATTTACTGAAGATGTTTTAGCCTGGTGGTAAGACGGTCTCAGGTTTCGTGACTATTGTCACGGTTTGAATCCCCCTCCCCCTATCACCAAAAAACAATAACATGGGTGATGATCAATGTTTCAAGTACTGTACACTGGGATTTGATTCCGTACCTAAATAGAGGAGAGGGAGTACGCTTCATAAGCCCAAAGTTGTTTCACCCTAAAACCAATTGATATTAGAGAGAGTAGACCCTTAGCTTATAAAGTGGTAAACTTTCTCCTCGTAATCAATGTGAGAAGTTTCTTCACAATTGTTGACTTTGTTTATGAGTGGAGTTCATGAACTGGTTAGAATGCAGATTTTCACTGCTAGTTAGAGTCGACGAGATTATATTGGAAAATTTATAAAGGGGACTAAAGGACTCTATTTTGTTGATGTTTCATCCTATGCAGATGAAAAGAGGATATATTTTTTTTTTGGAATAAAAGGAGGATATCTTGTATGTTTTAAGGCTTTAAGCTTTGATGGGCAGTATAACTTTCCTATATTAATAGTACAAATATGAGGTTTTTGTGTTATATACTACGGGGTATGTTGTTGTTTCAAGTATTGAGCATGTTGGACAAGGAGCTAATAATTCTGTCTTGCTTGTTGGTGATTTTGATCACTTGGTCATTTAAGTGCATTCGGGTTTTCAAGTCGAAATCGGTTTGAGCTTGTAATGGA
>JAIUZE010073985.1:0-153428 GCA_022085475.1 Heliosperma pusillum
CCAAAAACTTTGAATACAGCAAAAAAAAAAAACAGAAATTTTTTTTTAGCATAAATTTTTTGGCAAAAAATTTTCTTCAGCAAAACGGTCCTTATCGACAAAATAGGGAAAAATTAATATCCTTTCAAATGATAAACTCATTCAACATCATTTCCATTTTCATTTTAATCTAAGCTTTATTAAATTAAAACATCTACTAATTTATTGTATGTTATTTTAACAGATTAAAAATAACAAAATAAATCAAAATGAAAACGAATACGAAAGGAAATACGAATCTGTAAGTTGATCGATCGAGAAGAAATTAAACAATTAAGTCTCTCGATCGTAAAGAAAACGTGTCGATCGAGTATACTGTTTACTCGATCGACTAATTCTTCCTAGTCGACAAACAGGGACCTCGATCGAGTATAAACATCACTCGATCGACCAAAAAAAATGAGAAAACTGCTCGATCGAGCGAACACAAGTACTCGATCGACCAAAAAGTTGAGAAAACTGCTCGATCGAGTGAACACAAGTACTCGATCGACCAAAAACTCACAAAAACTGCTCGATCGAGACACTAAAGTCCTCGATCGAGTCAAACACACATCGGCATAAACAGTTTCGGTTTATGAAATCAAATTAAAACAATTTCGTGGCCTATGCTCTGATACCACTTGTGGGAAATCCGTATTACCACAATACAATAATTATAGGATTATAACGAAATAGTAATAACTTGATTATACTAGTCATAAACGAAAACAACAAAAGGAATAGAGATTTAGAAATCAACCTCCGGTCCTAGCAATTGGCGTAAAGAACAGAGATATCAAAGTAGATATCCTCCTAATCGTTGCACCCAAGACTGTATGAGAAATGCCCTTGTGTTGCTAGAAGTTTTCAAAAGTTACTGTTAACCTTTTGTTTTGTTTTTTGTGAAAGAGTTAATGTTAACTTTTTCTTTGAGTGATTGATAGAGAGGCTATGTGAGAGAGAGATGAATTAGGTTAGAATTTTCTACTGCTTTTCTTGCTCTTTCTCACGGCACACATAGGTTTATATGAGGAGATTTAGTCTCCTCAAATAACTACCCATTGACCGGAAAAACCCGAGTGTATCTGGACACTTTTTCCGGTCATTTTAGCTTCTAATATAATGTAATGTATTATAATCGTCATTAGTCAAAGACCGACATTATAATACATCATTAATTATAAATATCCGTATATTTATAATTTTCCAATTAATTATAACGGTTTATGTTTAATTAGCTTACATTATATACAACAATTAAATATAACATGTTATATTCAATTTACGAATTACAGTTAATTCGTCTCAGCTAAATTTATTTAATCATTATTAAATAATTATATCATCATCACATTGACTAACCTTTTAGTCAAAAACACCGACTAACCTTTTAGTCATTTAATAAGGCATCAATATGATTATGTTCTCAAATAATCACATCTCTCAATCACATCCTTTAGGTGTGACTTTTAGGGACCAGTTGATCACCGCCATCTGTATGACAATAACGTCAAACTTATCTAGCAAGCCAACCGTTATCGATAAACGTTAATCAACTGATTACAATACAAAGTATACCCTGTGAACCTACAGAGATTTATTTATGTTATTGCACTAATTGTGGAGGACACTGGCTCCAACATTTTCAAGTACTCCGTAGTAAATTACTAGACAGATTGTAGTTGGAATCTTCCTAAATGTAACAACCCTAGCACTTTAACTAGAACGTGACCGTAATTTGTCTAATATATTTTCGTAAATGTAACTTGTTAAAGATGGTTGATAACCAATCATGTATGCTATATATTAACTAATCTTTTCAACTAATTCACGCAAAAACAAGAATTATACACAACTCTTTTTTCTTTTCGTTTTTTTAATAGAAAAAGAGGGACAATTAGATTAAAGAAAGATTCTTCTTGTTGATTACATTTCGTTGGACAAAATGTTTTCTACTTAGGAAATTTGCATGCTAAAGAAAATGTATAAATTCAATAAACGTACTCCGTAACTTTATAAAACCCTAGAAAACCAATGAAAATGACTCATCCACATCTACTCTACTATAAATAACCCACTTACGCGTATCCTTACTTATTAAAACAACAACCACACTGCTTACTTGGCAAACAACCCTTAAAAGTAGGACTTTTTATGGGACCACTTTATTATGAAGTTTAATTATTTGGAATTGCAACATTGTATCCGTTTAACAATGACTTGATCTGTCTTTAAATATCTATTTAAATCAGGCCAAGTTAATTAAGTACGAAAATTGTAAATGACTTTATATTTAAATCGATAACATATAAACTAAATTATTTAACCGTACTCAGTGAAAAAAAAATTAAGGTAAAACTTGCAAGTATGACCATTTAAATGATGTAATTTACGAGGCCGTCAAGTTTTAAGGGAAATAATTTAATACTCAATTTTTGCATTTATATAAGAAAGTTAATTAAAAAGCAGCGACAAAATATTAAAACCCAAATTCTTGAACTATAGACGAAATAATGTATAGAGATATTTTAGTTAAAAAGACTAAATATTAAAAACTAGAAAAAATATCGAAAGAAATACGTTAATTTAAAACAAAATGAAAAAACTTCATAGAGAACGTAAATTATTTTCTTCAAAAATTATTCAGATATGACTTTAGTACTTATAAAAATATCAAATATACAATGTTAAAGAGTGAAAAGATAAATAATTTGTAAGATATACGTCTTCGAATACCAATGTAAATTTACATCTTCTTAACTGTAAAATAAGTGTATATACACTGTTGATTACACTAGCCATATTAGCACATCGATTTAACTTATCTAATCATATATCTATTTATTATTTCACGGGCCGGGGGTCATAAATATTTAGATTATTTTAGCACATATACTGCAACGTTTGTAGTATATATTATACTTTTTCACGATATATTACACATATACTGCAACGTTTGTAATATATATTATATTTTTAAATTATAAGTATTTCGTAGGAGACTACAACATGTACCTAATATAAGAACGAAAAAAAATTTACATGTAACAATCGTATTCCGTTGATCGAATATGTTAATATATTTTGAATGTCAAATCGTTAAGTTTTAAAATATATGTTTTGAAATATTTCGACTATAAATTGTAATGTTAATATTACATATTCTTCATACGTCGTCATGTACAAGTCGTTAATTACAAATGAAATTATTATACAAATAAAAACTCTTAAACATATTATTAAAATATAATTGTTATTTTTAGTTTATTATAAATAAAAAATCCAAAACAACAAATCCGTGCAATTTGCACGGGTTTAAGACTAGTACCACAACTATAACTCTCCCTCTTTTATCAATCTCTAAAATTACTAAGTAAAGTTAAGAAATCAAAAACATCAACTCGGTACTTTCTTATTTGAAGAACCTCTCTAATCCTTATTAAAAATCATTACTTACTATTTTTTTTTTTGTGATTTTTCTTGTAACTAAATTATCTTGTTTTTCTTCTCCATGAATAGAGATGAAGAATGCATGTTCGAGGAGAAAGAGAACTGCATGGGCAAATACTATTGCTACTGTGGTCACGCTTCCGCTTTCCGTAATAGACCGGGTGATCACTTCAAGGTAAGTGCTTGTTAATTTGTTATTAACCCTAAATTTAGTTGCCTAAGCCCTAATGTTAGTAGTGTTAGTGATAATAAGCTTCTGATGACATTTCTTTTTCCTGTGTTTCTTACAGACCATTCACCTTAAGTTAAAACTCAAGATATGTAAATTCCCTGGGCGCCGTGTGACTGCTTACCCCAAGGGTAAGCACCACGACCACTATGAAGGGCGGCCACCGCCTATAGAAGAGATTGAAGAGGAGACCGTAGAGGATGACACGGAGGATGACACGGAGGAGGATGACACGGAGGATGACACGGAGGAGGAGGAGGAGGAGGAGCTGGAAAGCGAGGATGATGAAGATGACTATGTCGGAGCGGTTGCAGTAGCCGTTAACTAATGTGTGGAGTGTGGTAACCTGAAGATGGCGATCAACTAAATGTAAATTATCTGTGGGTTTGTTATTTTTAAGTTTATGGAACAATGGTTAACAACTAGGATGTCTTGGCCAACTATAGTGCTAAATACTTAGCAAATTTTCAACTAAATTTGGTCTATATTTAGATATGTTGGTACCCAACTAATCATGCGGAGGGTACGTACCCAACTAATCTTCTAGTTAATTTAGATTAGTTCGTCTATTTCTAAATATGTAATGTGTGTCAGTGTGTGTAATGTGTTGGACTATTGACCATCTTTGCCGAGGTTGCTTATCCGGCTAATTTTGTTATGAATATAAGTTGGTCTATGTTTTAACTTGTGCTTCTTCTTTACTTGACTTGAGATTATTATTTTTCTTGTAATAATTTTGTATTTTATTACGGTAATTTGGATATTATTTTTACCAAAAATTTAAACCAATTATGTGGAAAGTATAACCAGACGGGAAAGAATTAGCTAGTTATTTAGTTGACACATACGTTATTACTTTTCTATGCTTATATTAACTAGTTTAAACCCGTGCAAAAAATGCACGGGTCTACTGATTTTATCAACCAAAAAATAAAAAAGATTTCCGATTATTTTTATTTTATGTTTTCTCAAATATAGATCTAGAGAATATATTCAGAGTTATATTTATTATGTCATATTATCAACCAAAAAGTATATAGTTCATACGGTTCTTCTCACTGAATTTATTTAAACATTTATATTTATATTATATACTTATTGTTTTATATATATTAGACTTTGTTATTGCTACAATATTGTAATTTCATAAAAGTCTAAGAAAGCATAATCGAAATATGCTTATAACATCCTAAAATCATGGAATATGAAAATATGCTTATAACATCATAAAATTATAGAATTTTTAAATATGTAAATAATTTAAATCAGAAATGTTAAGAGTGAGCAGAGAGAGTAAATAAATTAGAAGTGTTAAAAGTGAGGAGAGAGTAATTAATCTTTTGCTTTGGACGTGGGGTCCGCTAACCTTTTACTTTTACTAAATTTCTGCAGGCAATCAGAAACACTGAAATGTTTATACTTTAGTATATAGTAGATTTGACCAAATAAAGTGTGATATATATGAGTAACTAAGTTTGAGTTTTTTTAGGCTAAGAGAATTAAAACATGTTAGTAATTTGAGTTACTTCATATATTTTCAATGTTTTTTTTTATTTGACAATTTTTTTTTTTGCAAAAGCTTTTGTTTAAAGTATGCCGGTCTAATATATCTTGTCGTAAAACACTAAAACCGACTCTTTTCATTACCAAAAACTAATTGATAACTACTCTCTATTGGAAAAAAAATGGTTCTGCAATAATATTTGTAGACAAGTATTTGACGTGGTTTTTAAGTTTAATTACTTATTACTCCGTACTAATGTATTATCCATTTGTCATTTCATTCTACTTACTATCCTTTTTTTTTTTACCGTGCAACCCATTTAACTTGCCACCGAGCCTCATAATTGATTTTTCAATTGAAACTAGTTTTAATCCCTTGCAAAATTGCACGGGAGTGTTTTTATAAAAAATAGTAAAAATATTATTAACAAAATATACATGATATAATTTGGTGGAATTTATACAATTAGCTAAATATATTTTACGCATAATAATTTTTATAGAAGACGTTTTTACACTAAATTAGTATAACACGACCTTACAATTTTACTTGTTGAGAGATTAAATATAAACTGATGGAAAAACGATACAACAAAAAGAAATAAAAGGTGTACGTATACTATAAAATTGGATACTAATTAAAAATGGTTAGAATATACTCCGTATGATGAAATAGGTACAATTGTTCTAATATGAAAACATGTAGCAAACAAAAGATACATTGTAAGTCACAATCAATAATATAAATAGTACTAAATTATATCAAGGGGTATAACAAAAATGTCTCTCAATAATTTATTATGAGACCATCTCTCCAAAGTTTCATTGTGAACTACCCGTGTTTTGAAAAGGAGAATATTTGTCTTTAACTTATTTTTTACACTAATTTAGTGTAAAATGATTTTACACACTTTTTCAGGTAACACAACAATATAAAATCTCTATTTCCCTAAGGTTAATCAATAAGTTCCTACCAAGTCGTACTCCATATAATATCACGACATCTATTAACATTCATTTCTTAATTAATGACGATAATTCAAACAAATCCAACAACATTTTTTTTTTAAAAAAATGATTTGCTTCTAGACAGAGGTATCGATCCCGCATCTTGGCCAAGTTTCAGGCATGAAATATTCACGTCCAAGTCTGGTCCAAATGTTAGTGTTTTTATAGTAAATTTTAATATATATTTGAATTACCGTCGATGATAGATTAATTTGTTGAAAAATCATTATCATTATTCGTTGTAATTTATATTTGTTGAATTTACTTTTTTTATTATTAATTTGTAATCTCTTCAATATTTTATTTATTTTTGTTAAATCTATTGCGATTTTCATTTAAAATAGTAAAAAATTGATATAGAAAGTATTCTCACCGTCTTAATTATTTGTATATATTTTATTATAATATCTAAGTTAAAGTTTAAGAAAGTGACTGTGCCGGAGAGAATAAGATTTAAAAGTCAATGGTAAAGTTGAGAAAGTAGGAAAAATGTCAACGACGCATAAATTTTTGTTGTCGTTTTATAAAAACTTCCTAGATATTTTCAACCGTTTTTTCGAGTACAGATTTATTTGGGCATGTATTTAATCACCCAAATGAGTTATATAAGGCAAATAAACTTCATGAAAAAGCCAAAATAAATAATGGAACAAAAATAAATAGTGAAAAAAAAAATAAACATGAAAAGAAGTATACAATTAAAGACTATACTTTTAAGAAAGTAATGAAGCAAAAACAGGTGGGGTCCACCAATACTTCCATTCCTCATATTTGTACATGGAAAAAAAAAGTGTTGTGATGACGTGGGTTAATGTGGAACCTTTAAAAGTTTGGGTTTTAATATAGAAGGGATTTTCATGTTGTGAGTTGAAGAGCTTTACATTATTCTTTCACATCCAGTGGACTTCGCTTGTTGAAATTTTTATATGCGTAGTGTTATTGCATTTGTGTGACATCTTCCGTTACTTTGATTTCCCCTTAGAAACTGAACTTATTTCGCCAAACATAAACTTTACGTAACAAAACTTTTTGGGGCTAAAAAAAAGAAGAATAATGTGTGTATAATGGTTGGGAACTTAGCGTCAATCTCCCACGTGCAACGGAAGCAACTAATCGACAAGTAAATCGTAAAAGTAAATAAATGCAAGTAAAAATAATATGAGAAGATATTTAGGGTCAAACTCAGGGGAAAACCTTCCAAACCGGAAATTGAACCCTCTATCCAAATAGACTAGTTACCATTATAATAATAATAGCAGTACAACGTAACAATCCTAAATAAATATCAATTCAAAACCTACAATAATTAAAGTATAAACACTTCTAAATCTTTAATACTATTGGTAAATGCCACAAATAATACTCCTAGAGTAACCCCTCAACTATTGTATTAAAAGACCCGTTATACTGCCTTTCACCGCCCTCAAACTCTGACTTGCTATTTTCCATACCAAGTCACCTTGTTTCATATTTCTTTGTGAGATGTATTTTCCAAAGGATTTATGTCCTTTATATAGCAACATGAAATTAAAAGGCGTTAAATTTTATAATAATAAATGACTTCTCACGTTATAAACAAATGAATTAAATTATTCATTCATTTCCACCAATTGCTGAAACAATTTGCGCGTAATGTTAGGCAAATGCATTAACATCATTTTACGCCCTCCTCATGTTACATGTATATCATCAATACTTGTACATGTAGCATTTATCTTAATTAAACTTGTGTTGGATAATTGGGTGTTACCCAACAAATATCCCTCTCCAACACAAGAGACCACCACCGAGAAATCAACCATTAGCCATATGAAATCACCATCTGCACACATGAGTTATTATCCGGTCCTCACCCTAACTTTCTATCACGTATTACCACTGCACCGTGTACAGCCTAAACCCAGTCAATAGCGTTACTTGACTCCGGAGAGAAACCTCTTGCTCTTCACCTATCTACCAGCAGGGATTTTACCTTTGTGCCCATCTGCACCCTGGAAACAATATACCTTCGTTGCCTCTTCCGCAAACGAAACACGCGCACGACTTTTCTGTTTCCAGCCAACCTGAAAACAACGTGAAGTGATTTTATGATTGTAAAATCTAACGTCATTTCACATTATTGCTATATAAAGAATATAAATCCTTTGATAAATACTTTCATTTTATTTTTGCTTGCATATATTTATTTTTACAGTTTACTTGTCGATTGGTTGTTTCCGTTGCGCGTGGGAGATTGGCGCTAAGTTCCCAACAATATTCACTCAATTATGTGTGTGAGTGTTTAGATATTCACAACATAGAAAATTTACATTCGCAAAATATAATTGCATATTCACACGTATACAAGACTAAATCTCTTAATCGACATAGTCACGTAGATTAAAAATCATATTCACACAATGAAAATTGCATGCATATTATCACATTATTAATATAGAATTCACACACTATGACAAACATATTCACAAATTGCTTATCCGTAAGAATAACAAACATAATTTATTGAGCTATTCGTAGATATTCATTTAGTAGAATATACATATTCCACACAAGGTAACATGTGAATTTGTCAATTATATAATGTGAATATGTGAAAAAAAAATTAAAATAAATACCAAAATATATCAAATATGATCTCTAATTGTAGATAAATGAAAATTATGAATAATGATATAATTTTTATAATTTTTCAACTTATAAAAATTAAGTTTTTAGATTTTTGAAAAAACTAAATAAAAGTGTGAGTATGATGTACTAAAAACTATATCCTACTCCCAAGAGTATGATATAATATACTCCCATAACTAACTCATATAACTTCCAATGTGTTAGTTATTGACAAAATAAATTATCAACATTAAAACCCTTTAAAATTTAAATTTGATAAATAAAAAAAATAAAAAAAAGTTAACATCATTTATAATATTTGTTCCTTTATAAGTAGAGATTACATTTGATATATTTTGGTCTTTATTTTGATTTTACTCTTATATTCACATCACGTAATTGATACGTTTATAATAATATACATATTCACATCGCATAATTGACATATTCACGAGATACTGACATTATACAATTAGCATATTCACGTATTTTGAAAATCTTATTCAAAAAGTAAAACTTACACACTTACAAAAAAGGTAATATAGATATTCTGCCGAAAGTATCAAACATATTCACAAAGTACGTAGTGATAAGAATAATATATATATTTATTTATTGAGTTATTCATGTTTTTGCATGTAATAGAATACACATATTCACACAATTATATACACATATTCACACAATTATGTCTGCGTGTGTTTAGATATTCACAACATAAAAATTTTACATTCACAAAATATAATTGTATATTCACACATAACTTACATATTCACGTAAATTAAAAACCATATTCTCACAATAAAACTTGCATATTATCACACTATTAATATAGTATTCACATAATATGACAAATATAATTCACAAATTGCTTATACGTAAGAATAAAAAACTTAATTTATTGAGCTAATCTTACATATTCATTTAATAGAATATACATATTCACACAATGTAACATGTGAACATGTCAATTATATGATGTGAATATGCGAGAAAAATTAAAAATAGACACTAAAATATATCAAATGTGATCTCTAATTGTAGAGAAATAAAATTTATGAAGAATGCTATAATTTTTATAATTTTTCAATTTATAAAATTTAAGTTTTAAAAGTTTTAAAAAATCTAAATAAAGATGGGAGTATGATGTATGGTACACCTGAGTGTATGGTATAAGAATTGATGATGTACCATACACCTGGGTAATGGTATAAGAATTGTAGATCTTGTGTTTGATAAGAAGTACTTGAATATTTATGTTGGGATTGCGAATATTCTATGGATTATTTCATCCTTTGTGAATTTTGGTTTTGCAATGTCAGTGAATTTATAAGAGATCGAGTCGCCCGATAATCTACGAACACTTGTTCTACGTATAAAGTTGATGCAAATGTTGGAAATAGGGGCTTTATGCCTCTTGTGTATTTTTTCCAATTGTCCCATATTGGTAGTGAGTGGTATACTTTATGTGTTTATATTACATCATTTGCCATACCATATCACTAGTGCGTTAAGGGGGTCTTTTGTAGAGACTCTGCGAGGTGCTTAATTCAGCTCGCACACGCGCGCGCGCGTGCCTGAGCCCGACCTGGTTCCGGATTCGGCATTTGGCAATCGCATGCGGCGAGCTATGCCTATCTTTTTGGGCTGTGTGAGGATGTTGTTGTTGCATCTGTTTTGCTAACAGATATCAAAACAGAAGTGGTCAAGTGTCTGCTAGTTGGTGAGTATAATGCTCCTGTTCTTCAGAATTGACTGTTGCAGTTTAGGGGCACGTTTTCTACTTCCTGAACTGCTTTAGTCGGCTATAAATAAAGTCTCTGACTTCAGCATATACACATACACATACACAACAACACAAACTCTTCTCTTCGCTTCTCTGCTTCTATATAATTTTCTGGGTAAAGTTCTAGGATCTTTCCAGGCCTCTCAGCCTCGAGTGGGCGAGTTTGAAAGGTAGCAGTAGTGTAATCCTTTGGGAACTACCGGTCATTAGTTGATCGCCACCACGGTCATACCGGAAATAGTTTTCAAGGCAGTGGCTCATTTCCACGTCACTACTTACGTCGGTATTTCTGATCTCTAATTTATTGTTACGATATTTCACGCATTACAGCAGAACTATCACTGAAATTTTCATAATGAGCCATTAAAGTTTGAAGACTTTGCAACATAATAAGTTAATACGGAGTATCAGAAAATCGTACGACTTATCATAAGTCTGACATGATCTCTTAAGAGTGACAGGAGAAGTGGAAAAAAACCAATACATTTTTATATTTAAAAAAAAACCAACATAATAAGTATAATGTTACTCCAGTGCCCATAATAGTAACGCAATATAACCGACACTGACATACATTTTTTAAATAAAAACTAATTAGTTTCACTCTAGGTGAAATTACAATAAATGCAATTTAAAAAAAATAAATTAACTAGTGAACCACAAAGTACACAACACAACCACGCAGATATATTAATATTTAAATAAACCAACATTCTAATTACAATATTGAAAATTTACCTGCAATAAACCAAACAGCTATAATTAGTATCTTATTTAATTTTTCAGCTTGGTTGATATATAGCTAGAGTTATTTGTCCTTATTACTATGTATGCATATTTATATTTTATGTAAAAAGTATGGTAATCTAAAATATACTTTCTGAATAAGTGAAATGTAATTATATTTTTATATATTAATAATAATAATTATTATTATTATTAAAATAAGTCACACAATTCACATGCATAATGAAGAGTTTTACTTTTAAGTCGTACACAAATTGAAACCGATTGTCATGTGACTCAATGACTAGGACGACGATGTGAATTATAAAGCATGGGGTCTGGAGTTCGATTCTTGTAAACATCATAGTTTGAAGTCCATTTAACAATGCCTGTAATGGAGAGCACTAACTCTATCCCATCTCTATTTATAATGAGCTATCAAAACCAAACAAGTGATCTCCGACATAGTACGGAGTATATACTAACCGAATAAACATTCTTAAAAGTTTTTTTCTTCTACATTCATCTAATAAAATAAAGAAATACATGTTAAATAGTCCATTCACTAACTAGGGAAACTAATAATTAACAGTTATTCAATAAATTATATTTTTCATCAAATTATAATATTTTCACTAATTTCTAAACTATAATATTTTAATTAAAATTAAATAAAAAAATTATATAGAACTATAAATTACCAAATCTTTTATTAATTAATGCTATTATTAAATAATACTTGACCATACTTTGTATAAAAACACATGTGTGTAGGCGGTATGACTATTAAAGTAACAATGAACAGAAAAGATCTTACATGACTAGGAAGTAAATGTCGTGTCGTGATAACGATCACTGCCCTAAAGTTGAATTTGCCCCGCTCGATACACACGGCCTCTTGGCAACCAACCCCAAGGATACACGACCTCCAAGGCTATGGTGTACGACAAAGACTCGGAATGAGAACTACTTGCAGAACGTTGCCAAATATCAGTTTGGAAGTATATATATAGAGAGAGATGATTGTTTGTTGTGTGTTTTCAATGATGTAGGATGAAGGTTTTTATAGGCTGAACAAGAAGGATCTAGAACAACATTTATGTGCCTTGAAACTCCGTGTTTAGAAGACTGCATAATCTGTTTAGGAGACTACACAATTTATGTTGAGAATACGCAATAGTCAGTACAGAAGACTGAACTATCAGTTTTGGAAATTGTGCAAAGTTAACAGCTAAGTGCCTACTACCTGCTCCAAAAATAAAAGGAGCTGATGGGCCGCACCGCAGGTGCTCTACGAGAGCCCAGAGCCAGAGCCAGAGCCCGACCCGGCTCTGCATGGCGTGGCGCGCACGCGTATGGCAGTGGAGTCCCTCCACTACTACATGTCTAGTAGCATTACAAAAGTAGTCACTTATAAATAACAGACTCATGGGTTAATTTTCCTATGTGGGATACTAGTAAAATTCTTGTGAAGCAATTATTTCCGACAATCCCCTACTTGATTCAAAAGAAAAAAGAAGAGAACTGATATAAGGCAACGGAACATAAGTCTTAAGATAACAATGTCCCGTGGACTTGAATTGCCACCCAGTGCATACAATTACGTGGTTCATCCGTATTGAGTAGCCTTTGGCTTTGAACTCTCCACGGTGATTTGTACTAAGTAACTGCTCACAAACCCGTATTCAAATATGCGTTCGTCCTCGCGAAATAGTCATAAACTAGCGCCCCCACATGCCTGGATTTCGTGAACGCTCTAGAAGTCCTAAAGCCTAAGAACCTCATAGGGGGTTGGACAATTCCCCTACATTCACATGGGTAAGTCCATCAGGTTTGCCTGTCACAAACCACCCATAAAGGACTATGGACTTATTAAGAGCTTAGCTCAACCTTCCTCACGTGACAGATGTAACACAATATAAAAGAGAGAATACTACATCACGTTTTATTATAAATAGGAATGGTAGTAGTATTACAACATGAGATCCATGTGACTTTGTTTGACCCATTGAACTTAGTTAAAACTAAGTTTGGGATCCTTGTCACAATTCACTCCCAAATAGGCTTTAAACCCATTCCTTGTGCTGACTCCAGCACTAATTTTCTACAGAGGCCTTTCGTGAGAGGATCTGCAATGTTCCTCTCCGATTTTACATATTCCAGTGATATCACATTATTTCTGATCAGATCCCTCACTATGGCATGTCTCAAGCGTATATGTCTTCTTTTCCCGTTGTAAGCTTGATTTCCTGCCACACCAATTGCTGCTTGAGAATCGCAGTGCATTGAGACTGATGGAGCTGGTCTCCCCCCACAAAGGAATGTCTTATAGTAGATTCCTTAGCCATTCAGCCTCTTGTCCTGCCAATTCTAAAGCAATAAATCCATACTCCATGGTAGATTTAACAATATAACGTTTTTTAGAAGATTTTCATGAAATAGCACCACTAGCCAGAGTAAACACAAATCCACTCGTAGAATAAATCTCATCATTATCAGACACCAAATTAGCATCACAATAGCCTTCTAAAACACAACGATTTTTGGAATAGTGTAGATCCCAGTCCTTAGTTCCTCTAAGATATTTCAGAAGTCTAAGTAAAGCATTCCAATGTGACTGATTTTAGCTATGAGTGTGCCTACTGAGTCGACTTACCGCATAAGCAATGTCTGGTCTAGTATAGTTCATGAGAAACATAACACTAACAATAATCTTAGTATATTCTTCCTGGTTCATACCATCACCTTTGTTTTTCTTTAAGTGAATAGTAGGATCATATGAAGTTTTCACAGGTGCAGAATCAAAAAAAATAAAATTATTTCAAAATTTTCTCGACATAGTGTGGCTGATCCAAACGGAAATCATATTTAGTCCCAGTGATTTTTATTCCAAGAATAACATCGATCCGCTTCACCTAAATCTTTCATTTCAAATTGTGAGCTTAGAAAAGACTTAGTGTTATTATTAACATCCATATTGGTGCCAAAGATAAGCATATCGTCAACATATAGGCACACAATTACACATCCAATTTTATCAGTCTTAGCATAAACACAAGCATCCGAATCATTTAGAAGAAAGCCATGAGAAAGAATAGTTTGGTGAAATTTGTCGTACCATTGATTTGGAACTTGTTTTAGACCATACAATTTGTCGTACCATTGAGAAAGAATACCCTAAAGTTGAATTTTTATTTTGTTATAAAATAAAAATTAAGTCTTGATTGAGACGGGACGATTCGTCGCAAGCTTGCAACGGATCAAATCTCCCTTACAAAGAGCAAGTGGCAAGGCAAATGGAGGGCTTCATTTGCCAACCACTTGCCTTGCCACTTACTCTTTGTGATGGGAATTTGACCCGTCACAAGCTTGCGACGGGTTGCCTCGTCACAAATGAGAATTTGTGATTAAAAAATATACCAATTAAAATAAGTTTTTGAGGATGCTCTTAATCAAATGCACCTACTCAAATCACCTGGACCGGATGTTGATGCTCTTAATCAAATGCACCCACTCAAATCACCTGGACCGGATGTTGATGCTCTTAATCAAATGCACCCACTCAAATCACCTGGACCGGATGGTATGAATGCTCTCTTCTTTCAAACTTATCGGCATATTGTTGGGTCGTCGGTTATTCGTACTGTCCTTCATATCCTTAGAGGAGCCCAGTTTCCCGAGGCCATGAACGACACTCATATTGTGCTTATCCCGAAAAAAAAGGCCCCTGATAAGATGACTGATTTTCGACCTATAAGCCTCTGTAACGTTATATATAAAATCGTCTCAAAAGTCCTTGCTAATAGGTTGAAGAAATTTTTGGGTGATATTGTATCGGAAAACCAAAGTGCCTTTACTCCAGGCAGAATGATTACCGATAATATTCTTGTAGCCTTTGAGGTTTTTCTCCATATGAAGAACACACGAAGTGGGGGAGGCCATATGGCTCTCAAATTAGATAAGGCGAAAGCTTACGACCGTGTTGAGTGGGTTTTTCTGGAGTCAGTCCTTGCTAGAATGAGGTTTGACATGGGCTGGATTAATTGCGTGATGAAATGTGTGAGAACAATCTCGTATTCGGTTCTTATAAATGGCAAGCCTACAGCTCACTTCGTTCCGGGGAGGGGGCTAAGACAAGGTGACCCGCTATCGCCGTATTTATTTATCTTATGTGCCGAAGTTCTTTCTAGCATGATGCGCAAAGCGGTTGAGAGGGGATCGATTCATGGGATTCGGGTAGCTTCGACGTCACCAATAGTGTCCCACCTTTTATTTGCAGACGATAGCATCTTTTTTGTTAAGGCAAATGAGAGAGAGGCAGCCGCGGTCATGAGGATTTTACAACGATATGAGGAAGCATCTGGCCAGCAAGTAAATAAGACCAAGACAACGGTTTCTTTTAGCCACGGGACGAATGCCAGGAGACGAAATCAGGTGGTCGCCAAGCTGGGAATTCGACATGTTGAGGTGCAGGACCGATACTTGGGGCTGCCAACGATAATTCGCCACTCCAGAAAGGTAGTTACTTCAATTGTACGTGATAAGCTCTGCAAAAAATTACAAGGATGGCGGGGGTTGATGCTTACAAAAGCGGGAAATGAAGTGTTGATAAAAGCCATTGCCCAATCTATTCCGACCAATGCTATGAGTGTCTTTAAGCTACCGACTAATTTTTGTGATGATATGCGGTCTCTGGTGTCGAGTTTTTGGTGGGGAACGGAGAATGGAAAGAGGAAAATACCGTGGGTTGCGTGGTCCAAAATGTGCAGGCCGAAGTGCAAGGGAGGCCTGGGGTTCAGGGACCTTGGTAGTTTCAACTTGGCTCTTCTAGCTAAGCAGGGATAGAGACTCCTCACCAACACGGACAGCCTAATGTTGCGGATATTAAAAGGTAAATATTTCCCGAACTCGAAATTTATGGAAGCGGACCTTGGTAATACACCTAGCTACACTTAGGAGAAGTATATGGGAGGCTCGAATGGTCCTAAGGCTGGGGCTTCGACGTCGCATTGGAGATGGCTTGGATACATATGTTTGGAAGGACCCTTGGATCCCGAGGACACAATCTCAGATGATTATCACGGCACGGCGCAACGATGATGCGAATAGACGAGTGCATGACCTGTTTGATGAGGAGGGAGGGGGCTGGAATGAAGAGATGGTGCGAGGTATGTTTCTTCCTTTTGAACAAGAACACATTCTTAACATTCGCCTTAGCTTGCGGATGCCAAAGGATGAATGATGCTGGGACCCTGATAAGAACGACATCTATACAGTGAAGACGGCTTACCATCTTCTTATGGCTGATAATAAGGCAAGTACGGCGCAATCCGATGGTGAAAGCGAGAAGTGGTTGTGGAATAAAATTTGGAAGACTCCCGTTATCCCTCGCATCAAGGTTTTCTTTTGGCAATTGTGTAATGAGGCTATTACAACCCGGAGGAATATTGTGAACCGGATTCATGGAGGAGATGATGGCTGCCCGCGATGCCTTGACCAAGTGGAGACTTGTCTTCATGTCCTTCGGGACTGTGGGTGGCTGGGGGGTGTCTGGGATGGGGTGGGGATGGATGTGTACACTGGAGAAGGCAGTGGGGAAGAGCGGGTGAGGGAGTGGGTTGAGAGGATTATGAGGGAGTTGGGTGTAAGGGAGTGTGTCGAGTTCATGGTGACCTGTCGGGCTATTTGGGAGAGGCGAAACAAAGCCATTTTCGAGGACAGGGAGTGGAGACTAGACTGGGTGGTGCGGCGGGTTACTGAATTGACGTGGAAGATATGGAATATTCGGAAAGAGGGTGAGGGACAGAGGACGGAGGAAGTGGGGCAGAGGGGTGGTCGAAGCCCGAGGAAGGAAAGCACAAAATTAACGTGGACGCAGGGGTTTTTAATGAGGGAGGAACTGGGTGGGGGATAGTGTGCAGGGATGATATAGGCAATGCGGAGTGGTGTGGACAAATCCAAGATAGGCGCACGATGGAACCAAAGAAAGCGGAAGCTATGGCGGTACTTGTCGGGCTGGAAGAAGCTAGAAGTAGGGGAGTAAGGCACGTGATCATGGAGAGTGATTGCTTAACTGTGGTTGCGGACTTGAAGAACGGCATGAATGGAAGGAGTGATATCCATTTAATTTACAATGATATTTATGATTTATGTATGCATTTCGATAGTTGTACTTTCAATTATGTTCGTAGAAACTATAATAGCGTAGCTCATGATTTAGCTCATCTAAGCCCTCGGGTTGTAGGTAGCACTTGGTGGTCGGCGGAAATCCCCCCGATCATCTCTCGTTTGATTGAGATTGATTCAAGTAATAGAAATTAACCCGCATTTGGGTTTTATCAAAAAAAAATCAGTGAATAAACTTAATAGTCTTTGAATGTACTTGCCAAATCTACTACATACTTATATACTGACTTCTGTTTTTCATTGTCAAAAGTCAGTCTACACTTTTACTTTCCTTATTTATAACTTTCTATATTTTCCTATTATATGTTTACCCTTTTTTAACTAGTTTTATACTCGTATAAATTAAAAAACTACAGATCCATTTTTAAAATCTATGTTGCTCGTATTCGTAAATATGTTCGACTAATTAATGTAATAAAATTTAACATGGAGTCATAATTCTTCTTTTTGTTTTGTAAGGATAAACTTAGAATTTGCGTTAGTTTTTTCAGAATAAAAAATATATCTAGAAAAAAAAAACCACTCTCGTATTTATCATTAGTAAGAATTTTTTTTATTATGCTTTTATAATTTGAAAGAATAATTTTATACTTCGATTGATGTGTTTTATTAGACTTTTATAATCTGAATATAAATGAAGTTTGTTAAATCAAACTATATAAATCCAGTTCATATATTATACATCTAATGTAGTACAACATGTGATGTAATTTATTGTAACACCCGCTATTGTACCCTATTTTTCTAGTAAAAATATTTTACGGATACTTTTCAGCGAAATTTGGTTTTAATTTAGAATTTAATTTTCCGAGTCGAATTTAGAATTTCCGAGTTTGTATTTGGAATTTCCGCGAGATTTCAAGTAAATCCCGTCTTAAGCCGTCTTTGACTTTTTCTTGACTTTTCCACTTACTCACCCTACATATACTCCCTCATACTACTCCTAACCTAATTCATACTCACACAAACACAACATTTTCTTCCTCACTAAGAAAACCAAAACCCTTGCCTCCATTTTTGATCCAAGCTTAGATTCGTCATAACTCATTCGTTTCTTGCTCAAATTCACGTAAGTTCGTCTTATTCTTCCCCTCTTAGCTTCCTCTATCCGTATTGGTAATAAAATTACCGTCTTTCTCGCTTTTTAAATTATCCGTCTTTCTCAAGGTGAATGATATTCATCTTTTATTATCTAATTGTATGTAGGTGGAGACTAGGAAGGTTTAGAAATCGATTAAAGACGCGAAAAGGTAACGGTGAAGGGTTACTCGATATCATTTACGTGTTTTACATGATTTCTATGTTAGAATTCGTATTTAGAATACGATTAGAAAGCTTAGGAATTGTATTATTGATAATGATTGTTGTTAGTTGATGACTTTTGATGATGATTATTGATTGTTGATAGTTGTTAGAAGTGAATCATGAAAATTGAAAATGTTTGAATGTATGTTGAAGGCTCTCGGGTGAACCGGTAACTCATGTCACGGGCGTGAAATACAAGTCACGGTCGTGACTTGTGCAGTTTCACTGCACTGACCCCTTTTCGTAAAATGATTATATCTCCTTCGTTACTTGCTTGTTTTGGGCTTATGACATCCCGTTGGAACCGTAAGAGGATAAGCTATCACCTCCTTTTGTAATTTCTGCATTTGCATTTTTAGAACTCTAGTTATGACCGTTTGAAGTGGACCCTTGTTTTAGTTGGTTGCCAAACAACGTTGTTTTGGAGAGGTGATCTATGTTTTTATTTATTATGCTTCATAAACTTGTTCTAATGCTTATGTATCATGTATTGATTCATGTTTATCATATTTACATTTATATAATGCCCTATTCTCATGCTTGTGACGGTTTTTGGTATGTCCCACTTTGAGTCGGTTTTTACAAATGATACGGTTTGAGCACTATTTTGTCTTGTGCTTTGTACTCTCATTCCCTTGGCTACCTCCCGTTCGTAAGGCTGGAATGTCGGAACGGAGAGGTATCCTACTGCTTAATTGCATGTGTTAGTGGGCATACGACGACGTTGTTGGGAGTTGAACGCATTGCGTTGATCGACCCGGCCGTCAAATGTTGTGTACTTGCGAGGTGGTGTTATTTGCATGTAGCGTACCGCTTGTTATGAGGCTGGTGCTCTTTTCCGCCTCTTTCGTGAAGGTTGACCGAATTTGGGGTACTCGGCGTCTATGATTGACCGAGTCTTGGATGTGGAACGTCTTACCACATGTCGAATCGGAACACGTCTTATTCCGAGAGTCTGGCCAGGTTTAGACTAGGACCGTATTATTATCGTCGTCCTACCGGGAGGAAATTAGTCTACATATACGAAATGAATTGAACCGTGTATGCGTTCAGGGAAACGTCTTATCCCATGGATGCCTTTTAATCATACTTGTCATGTACACGATGCTAGTGCGTTTCATTTACCGTGAGAGAGGTCGTCAACATATTGTATGTTTGGATGGATGATTACATGAATGATTATATGATTGATCATTGAATGACTTGGCATGGTTTGTTTGTCGAGTCTCAATCTTATCAAACTTATACCGCTAACGGTGAGATGTAAGCCCTAGTGAGCGTATTCGGTTGCCTAAGAGTGTCTTCCCCGAGTCTTTGTATGACATGATGGATTCGGACTTTTACTTCATATGCTCTTATCATTATATATTGAATTGCCTATCTATCCTTATCGTATTTCACATGTATATCTATATATGCATGCTTCTACTTTTGTATTTCCTTTTATGTACGTTTGATGTGATATGGCTGGGAGAACCCGGAGTTACTCCCCATTGACTGTGGCGTTCATGTTTTTCATGGATGAACAGGTTGCTTGATTGGATGACTTTTTGCTTGTGGTATTTTGGGTTCGGTGTGAGCTAGCGGGCGTTGTCCCTGGATGAAACACCTCTAGACGTTTATTAGCTAGTTTGCTAATCACTTTGATATTGATAACATTTCGAGAGACTTCGTCTCTTTGTAGTATATTCTATTTTGTTTGTAATTATTTGACATTCCTCGTATTTCTATCTTGCATGTAAAAAGTTTCAAAAACATCGTATTTTCCGCTATATAAATCACATGCTTGTTATGTTTTATTTCCGCATTCGCGAGGGTTGTCACATTTATGAATTTTATAATAAAATTTCCGATTATTGTTTTGAGGATTATGAGTTTCAATATAACATTTCTGAATTCGTTCACTTAAACATTAAGCTCTAAAAATTCAATACAACTCAAAAGGATTACATATAAATCAGTTAAATTAGAATTTTTACGTCAAAAAATTAAAATGTAACTGATAAACTTTGAACATAACTCAAAAAGAAAAAATACAGATACACTCAATTATTTACTCTTTCCGTACCAATCAATAGTTTACACTTACTTTATTTTTTCCTCACAAAATAAAGCAAGTGTAAACAATTCATTACGACAGAGAGAGTATTATGTATGATGTAGTACATCTGCATGGTTTTTTTTCCCATATAAATCAAGATTGATTAGCTAGGTAAAAAATAAATTGGAAAGTGGAAAAGTGGAGGGATCATGTAACACCCCCGATTTTATAATAATGGGTAATTTAATAAATCGTTGATTTTATAATACACCTTTATTTAATTTGTTAAAATATTTTAAATTTGATAATTTGTTATAATTACCTTTCAATTGTTTGATAGTTTCATTGTTATTGTAGTTCGGTCAAAACCGTGTCTTAATAGTCCGTTTGGTGTCCGGATTTGAAGTTTACGCGAACTTATGACGAACAGTGATCCACCTTAGATTTTGAGTCTTTTCTTATTATGTAGGGTTGAACCAACCTATCTCAAATCCTCACCTTCCTTTCTCATTTTTCATCAAACTCTACCTTCCTCCTCCCTCCAACAAAACCTAATTTTCCTCCATTAAAAATCATCCTTGCATCTCCATTAGAACTCTCATAAAAGCTTCATTCCTTAACCAAATTTAAATTCGTTCGTTGTTTTGGAATCCCCTTTCCATCATCTTCCTTTCTATCTAATAAAGTTTCATCCTTGTTAGACTTAAATGTCGGAGCGATGGAGGTGTAACCATGATGCTTGTATGCATTTGTTAGTGGGAATATGACGACGTTGTTAGGAGGTGAACGCATAGCGTTGATCGACTCAGCCGTCAAATGTTGTATCCTTGTTAGGTGGTGTTATTTACATGTAGCGTGCTTGCTTGACCGTCTTCACGACACCTCATTGGTATGAGTACTCGTGCTTGACTATTTTTCGACGCCTCATTGATATGAGTACTCGTTATTGTGACAGCCATTTCCGTTAGCTGCCATTGCCGGAAATGGTATAGTCGTCTCTTACCGCCCCTTCCGTTAGCTGCCCTTGCCGGATTTGGGGTACTCGGCTTCTGTGATTGGCTGAGTCTTCAAATGTGTTATAACAAAAAAGAAAAATGTAAAATATTCCAGATTAAGTTTTATATTGGTTATTATCGTTGTTTAAAATAATGATCTTTAGAAATAACGTCTAGAAATAAAGCAATAAATATTTCGGCCTTTTGCTTAGCAATTTAAATTGTAAATGAAATTAAGTAGTTGAGTTATAAAAGTCATACTAGTTTTAACCCCGTGAAAAAATGCACGGGTCGTTTTTAAACTAAATGTATCAATAATCTAAAACTTACGAATATTCAAAAATAAGCCATGGGTTGTTTTTAAGCATTGATTTAACAAAAAAAAAATTATGTAAATTTTTAGTTAATTTATTCTCTAACAATATTTTCCAAGGTTTGATATTTCTAACTTCTAAAGTATCAATCAATTTATTATTTTCAAAACTTCTTAATTGTTTTTTTGCAGCTAATACTATTAGTTTTAAGACTCCTACTTATTCTTCTCAAAGACTTGTACTTTGTAGTTTTTTTACATTGTTTTTTTTTCACCTTCTTTTAAATTTATTAAATTTTGTCTTTTTCTTCTTCTTTTTTTATATAAAAAAAAAGAATAGTAATCAATCTATTTAATAATCTCAAAAATTATTTAAATACTGGTAATATTTATTTTAAGTATGTGTTTTCTATTATGCTTTTATTTTTTTAAAATTATGTATTTTGTTCTATATTTGTTACTATGTAACATAAAATTTCAGGTCTATCGAAATTAAAGGTGAAGGCAAGAGGTCGATAATTGATTCACATCCCTTTTTTTCATTCATTCAAATTATTATTTTTTTGTAAATTTGTAACTTTTTAATTTGTATTTTGTTGATGTCCATAATTTATTTGCAATATCATGTATGGATGTTTACATAGTTGATTGTATGTATTTGTTATTTGTATAATTGATATAATTGTAGGTTGTAGATTGAATTCTATAGAAATAGGTAGAGTTGAGGAAAAGAAATAAGCTTTCTTTAAATTAACGAATACATACACGTTTGAAAAAAGAAAAAGAATTGGCATTTTATTTCCAAAAAATAAGGGACCAATAAGAGGAGATTTAACGACTTAGCTTTACGGAAAAGAAGATAGAAAATATATACGGAGCAAATTAGGTAATCACTAGGTAATGATATCCCAAGTCAGATTTTTTTTATTTCCAAATTTAATCAGTGATATAGTATATTTATTTAATTATGGTTGATGAAGAACAAGAGAAACCCTGAAGTGCACAACTTCTACCATTATCACACATTCACACCAGGTTAGCTCTCTCATTAACTGCATCTTCTTTCATGTCTATTTGTGACCATAATTTATTCTTGTACGTGTACATCCCTTTTATCACCTTTAAATTTCATACAAAATAGTTGAATTTTCTATTGTTTGTAGTACGCATGGCTTCCTATTTCTCGACGTTGTCTCTTGATCTTCTTGGTGTCATTGCATTAAAATTGGAAACTTTCTAAGATTTTATTAAGTTTTCCGCTGTATGTCGTTGGTGGAATCACGCTTCATCGTCAGTAAAGCATCAATGGAAGGCTACACCAGTTGTACCATGGCTTTTACTTGCTGAAAACACTAAAAATAATCCCGATTGTGTTCGCAAGGTTTATAATCTTAGTAATAATAAGTGCTACAATTTGAACCTCCCTTAGACTTTTGGAGCAAGGTGTTGGGGTTCGGCTTACGGTTGGATTACAATGATAGACAATAACTTTGATGTTCAATTGTTTAATCCAATCACTAAAGCTCAAATTCACTTCCCTTCTTTAAAACCCTTAGATGATGGTATTGCGCCCACGAGTGGTGAAAGTTATGAGAGTCGGTTTTTGAGGTGTTTTGCGAACAAGCTCATTGTGCTTAAAGTGCCTCAAAATAATCATTACGAGTATGTTGTTCTCGTAGTTTATGAATTTTATCAAAGCCTAGCTTTCGCTAGGCAAGGTGATCAATCGTGGACACCAATATTCGTCAAATCAGGAGTTAAGATGGTTGATATTGTCGGAATGGAAGATAAAGTATTTGCTTTATATGAAAATGGATCAATTGTATTTTGGAATGTTAAGAAATTCAATGCTCTTCGGCTTATAAAACCAAAACGAGCAGCATATTCACCGGGTGGTTGTAAAACCTTTGTGGAGTTTAACCGATATTGTGTAAATCAAATATATTTGGTACTATCAGGTAGTGATCTCCTCATGGTGTACTGTTAAGGTACAAGGAAGAAGTTGGGAATGGTATAGACGATTACGATTACGACATTATTTATAGAACTATTGATTTTGAGGTGTACAAACTTGTGCCTACTACAAAAGTTGGGAGGAAATTGAAGATTTGGGAGAAGTGGCATTGGTTGTAGGCGGTAACTCTTCCATGTGTGTTTCGGTAGCACATAACAAAGGATTGCAAAGTAATTGCATATATTTCACCGATGATGAATTTACCTTTTGGCAATTAGTAAGAGAGCATGGTGGTGGACATGATACGGGTGCCTGTGACTTCAAGACTGGCAAAATATGGCGATTTTATGAAGGTATGCGCTCATCATTTTCCCCGCTGACCTTGTTTATTCCCGAATTTTAATTTATTAGTAGTCTTTTTAGAGCATGTTATTAAATTATAAATCTAAACATTGAAAGATGTTAATTCTTTGTTACTCCGTATCAGTTTATAATTGGTTCGTTATGGGCGTAACTTGTTTGTGTGAAATCGATACGGTGTATTTTGGTGGTATGTTGTATTAGTAGACTAGCTAGTTGCCTTGGTAGATTAATGAGTTGGGTTTAATTTACCAAGTACTCCGTAACAAACAGACAATTAGGGGTTGTTTGGTTACCCATTCTAAAACACATGAATTGTAATTCATGGGATTTGTAAAATTGTTGTGTTGTTTGTTTGCTCCAAATCCCATGAATTAGAGTTCCATAGGAACTTCAATTCCTTCATCATGGGGGAAGTTGCTTACCTAGGTCCCCCTAGGTAAGTGGGAATTCCTATGGAACTCACTTCCCGCATTCGAACCAAACGTCATTTTTGCAATTCATGTGAAATGAATAATCATGTGAATTACTACTTCCTTGGAATAAGAGTTCCTCCATTGAACCAAACGACCCCTTATATTCATTACCGAGTGATTATGTTCATTAACATTCATATGGGTATAAGTATATAACCGTATAAGTTATAACTGATATTTATATATGTTTTATTTTGTTTATATTGTTTCGTATTTATAGGATACAGAGTACTAGAAACAGAAAATTGAGTTCAAAATATTTTGAGTGCTACAAATTAAGGCTGTTTTTTTTTAATAACGGTAAACTGATTTTGTATTAAAAGGCGGAAATAAACATGGAATTACATCAAGCAACAAATTAAGCAGTTGTTAGACTAACAGACCAATGACAATGTTGGTGAAGTAGTCTACGAATTGCAGTCAGTGTATGACGCTGACCGATGGGTACTGGCGACTTAAAGGCCAAAACTGAGGAAAATTTTGAAGACATCACCAGGAAGGCGACAGGAGTGCTTGAGACCGAGGTTAAGCGAGCCATGGTGAGTAAGAGGGTAACTGCATTTGTTGCGAACAAGGAGGAGGCGCTAATGTAATGAGTGACAATAACTTCACCAAGGGAACTAGAGGATGTGAAGGTGAAGTGATGTGGCAGGAAAAACCTAGATACCCAATGCAAATGTAAAGTTTCCCTGGGATTGGACCAGACGATAAAGGCACTGTATCTGCGGGCCGAGCAAAGGAAGCAGAGCTTCTAGAGACAAATCTGAGCAGCGAGGAATACGTTTTTAGAAGCTTTTGAGATAGCTCAAGAATAGTTCGCGGGTGAAACTTCGTATGCTCAAAAATATTCACATTTCTAGTCGTCCAAATAGCCTCGAGAATACATAAGAACTGCAGACGCACATGATTTTCCTGTGAGGAAGCTCGATGAAGGTATCTGATGTGATCAGAAAGCCACGTATGAAAACTGGTTATCCTTATGAATAAAAGTTGGGAAAAGATTGAAGATTTCGAAGAAGTGACGTGGCATTGGTTGTAGGCGGTAATTCTTCCAAGTGTGTTTCGGAAGCACGTACCAAAGGATTACAGCATAAATGCATACATTTCACTGATGATTTAGCTATGTTTTAGAGTTCAGTAACAAAGCCGGGTTGACATGATACGGGTGTTTTTGACTTCGAGAGTAGCAATATACATCGATTTTACGATGGCGATGATATCCACTCATCATTTGCTCCAGCGATCCTGTTTTTTCCCCAATTTTAAATTATTTGTAGTTCGGGACATGCTATAAAATGAGATGAAACTATGGGAATCAATTTGGAGATTCCGAACTTTTTATAGAACTTTTTTATCTAAATAAATTTTCTAAGTATACTAGTTTCAGCATGATAAAATATTTAATGAAATAAGAATAATATCTTATCCAATAACACAAGTTCGAGTCGCTCGCTTTTCGAGCCAAGCCAACGTTAGCTCGGCTTGACTCGTTAAACTCTAGAGCCGAGCTCGAGTTGCTCACGAGTTGTCTCGTCTCATTATCACTCCTCGCAAAATTAGGTAATCACTAGGTAATGATTTTCCAACTCAGATTATTTTATTTCCAAATTTCATTCATGATATATAGTATATACTCCGTATTTAATTTAATTAGAGTTGACTAAGGAAAACAGAAACCCTGAAGCACACAACTTCTATTTAATATATATATCATAATTTACTCTTACATTATTTATCGACTTTAACTTTGATACAAAGTACTTGAGTTTTATATTGCTTGCAGTACATGGCTTCCGATTTTTCAACATTGCCTCTTGATGTTCTTGGTCTCATTGCATTAAAGCAAGAAACTTTCGAAGATTTTATTAAGTTTTCTGCTGTATGTCGTTGGTGGAATCACGCTTCGTCGTCAGTAAAGCATCAATGGAAGGCTACACCAGTTGTACCATGGCTTTTACTAGCTGAAAACACTAAAGATAATCCCGATTGTGTTCGCAAGATTTATAATCTTAGTAATAACAAGTGTTACAATTTGAACCTCCCTGAGACTTTCGGAGCAAGGTGTTGGGGTTCACCTTACGGTTGGGTTGCAATGATTGACCGTAAGTTGGATGTTATATTGTTTAGTCCAATCACTAAGGCACGAATTCCTTTCCCTTCTTTAGAACCCTTGGATGATTGTTCTGTTAAGTGTAGCGATGTAGGTTATCAGCATGGCTTTGTAGATAGGCTCATTGTGCTTAAAGGGTCTCAAAATGATGATTACGAGTTTGTTGTTCTGGTAGTACATAAGTATTACCATAGCCTAGCTTTCGCTAGGCAAGGCGATCAATCGTGGACACATGTGTTCGTTCAATCAAAACTTCAGATGCTTGATGTTGTGGGAATGGATGATAAATTATTTGCTATATATAGAGATGGATCCATTGTGTTTTGGAATGTCAAGGAATTCAACGCTCTTGAGTGTATAAAACCAGCAGATTATTCACCGTGTGGCCATGAACTTTTCTTGAAGTTCAGCCAAGGGGGTTGTAACCATACATATTTGGTACGCTCAGGTAGTGATCTCCTCGCGGTGTTAAGAGACAAGGTAGACAACGACCCTAATGAGATTGATACTGATTCCGATGATGAGAATGATACTGATTCCGATGATGAGAATGATACTGATTGCGATGATGAGGAAGATACTGATTGCAATTATGAGGGTGATACTAATGAGATTGCTTGTAGAACACTTGATTTTGAGGTGTACAGATTTAAATCAGAAGACAAAAGTTGGGAGAAAATTGAAGATTTAGGGGAAGTAGCATTGGTTGTAGGCGGCAACTTTTCCATGTGTATTTCTGTAGCACATGGTAAGGGATTGCAACGCAATTGCATATATTTCACTGATGATGAATGGACCTTTTGGGAATCAGTAAGAGCGCCTGGTGGACATGATACGGGTGTCTTTGACGTCGAGAGTGGCCACATACGACGATTTTACGAAGGTGATGATATGTATTCTTCATTTGCCCCACCGACTCTGTTTATTCCCCAACTTTAAATTATTGGTAGTTCGAGATATGCTATAAAATTTTTGCAGCAGTATGTATGCTATATTACTCTTACTATACTCCGTACATTTATATACTAGAAACGATTATCAACACTATTAAATTTCACCCGTAGTGATTAGTCGAGGATACACGTTGAAGCAACCTCGTTTGTTTTAGAATGTACATGCAACACGCTTTTTATCTCAATGTTGTCATCAGACTATGTAGCCTGTTTTTCCCGTGAGTTTATGTCTCGGTTTATTACTCGCTTCTATTCAATTCTTTAAAAGTGTCATGTTTATAAAATTATTGCCAACCGTAAATTTATCTTATATAGATATACAATCCCAGATAAACTCACTTTATATAATTAGTTGGTATTGCTACCTTCTCAACAGTTAAGTACGTAAGTCCCAAGCAGAGCAAAAATCTGGAAATATGACATTTCAAAGACGAATTTAACTTAAGCGCGTAGAATTGAAGTGACGGAGAACATGTCCAATTAAAAGGGTGCGCCCTAGAACCTATCCCTCGAACTTAAGAACAAAGTGACCAGGATTACGAATAAGGCTATGGCTATCAATGCAGATAAAACTCAGTTCCTAAAACTAGAGGAGAACGAATTCGATAACAAGTCCCAACAGTTAGTGACTAAGCTGTGGCCATTGACTCAGTTGGCGGCCGTCTCCCATAATATGCTAACTTAGGGACTTTTTATTCTAGTTGTTCTGAGCTTCCGCTAGTTATATCGCGTCCAGTAGACTCTTTGTTTTGCTCATCCCCTCCTTCAGCTATTTGTATGATCGCCTTAGGATTTCTTCTGTCTTCTACTATATATAAGCAATCTTTTCGTTCTTTTTTTCTTACCATGCTGTCTAAAAGACTTGCTCCAAATGAATTAAATTAGTCCTAATCCTAATCTTCTTTAAAGCTGGCTTTAGAAAAGAGGTGCTAAAGTTAACCAATCTCGGAGTATCCGACAAGCTGAAAGTCTATTCAACACTCACATTCAGCTAGCAGCTATTTGGCCACCCTCAGTTTCAGGCCTGGCCTTTTATCCTAACCTGACTACTCCCTCTTCTGCGCCTCAGTATGACATTTTTTATTACTTTCAAGTCCAGGCAATTAGTTCTAGGACTAGATATATGGTTTCAGGTTCTGATTCAAGTTCAGAAAACATCACATTCACATCAGTTAGCATATTATTACTTTCAAGTCCAGGCAATTAGTTCTAGGACTAGAATAGTCAAGATTAACTTGACTTACTGACGGAAATTCCGTCAGGAAAGTCAAGATTATCTTGACTATTCTGACGGAATTTCCGTCAGTAAGTCAAGTCAATCTTGACTATTCTGACGGAATTTCCGTCAGTACTTAATAGAGTAGTGGCTGGATACAGCAGCCTGCTGTCCAGCCACAATGCGTTTTTTACATTGTTTTAAACGTTGAAAATTTCAACAAAAACTGCAATACAGAAAATACATACGTTCACCGCAAAGCGGTAATTCATACTCACATCGACCGCACGGTCGGAAATCAACAAAAGGCAATAAAAAATAAAGGGGAAGACCGATGGAAATTGGAAAAAGAATTCATTACATAAAATGTTAAACAAATTCATACAACTTTGTTTTTCCAAGCTTACAAATTCAACGGTTCCTAACTTAGGTAGATTAAACATTACTAACCTAAGGGGGTAACGGGAGCTCCTCCAAAACCGTGCTCGTCGTCCGCGTTGTCATCTCTTGGACGTGGAGGAGGGAAGTTGTTGCACAACTCCGGGGGAAGAAATCTCATCATAGCCGCTTTCAAATGAGCTATCGTGGGTATTCAAATTCTTTCATTCATTCATCAAATCTGATTTCCTTACGTTACAAAGTAAGGCTTATATAGGACAATGAAATACAAAACAAATGGTCTAAAATGCATCTCCTAAACTACAAATAAGTCGTAGCCCTTGATGCTTACACAAAACAGAAAAACTGACTAGCAACAAAAGCATAAAGCATAAAGCATAAAACATACATATTGCTTCTCTTTCTCTTGTTGTGCAAGGTCAATTAAGATGTGTAACACCTATGAGCTTAGGCTTGGCAGCTACCATCCTCAACTAAAAAAGGTTAGGATGCCTTTCAATTCGTAAACTTGTCTTGCCTAGCCAAAAATAGCACTAAAACCAGCCTTGACACAAGATAGTGTTGTCCCTATCCGGGCCCTTTGTATTTAGCTAAACCTGAACTTTTATTGTTAATTAGCCAAAACTCTCTTAGACTTTTCTCTTACTAAGACCTTAAAATAATAGTATTAGGCCTTGGAGTCACTTAATTCAGAATAGGGGTTGCCTTGGACATTATTCTTTGATGTTGGATCTTAATCGGGCGAGATAGAACATGGACCCTTCTAATTGTATTTTGTAACACTCATAATTCTCTGCTCATGATGAATTTGAATACCCACGATAGCTCATTTGAAAGCTATGGATGTTGTCTTTCTATTCCAACACGAATCAACCTTGAACATTGAGTAGATATTGAGTTATTCAAGTTTGAGTGCTGATAGGTATTCATCAAATGCCCAACAGACTTGCCACTAACCAGACCCACTTTGCACAAGTCATAAATTTCTCTTTGGGACGATTTAGGAGTCCTTCAGGTGCCATTGGAAAGCTAACTTTGGAAAGCTATATGAGTTAGCTTTCCGCTCCACTTGGCCGGAATCACACAAATCTCTTGCTCCAATCTTCAGTTATGATCCATTTGGTAAGAGCGAGTCAGGTTGACCTCTCCATTGCACTCTTCTGTATGGGCTATCTTATAGAAGCAATAAGTCAAGCTACATACCTGCTATGGTGGTGATTCCAACTTTATTGTAAAACCAAGACCTTAAGCTTTTCAATGATTATGAATCAAAGAATTTTCACGAATAGAACTTCAACTATGAAGCTTGAAAGCCAGGCATGTAGAATTGAAAGTTCAAGATGCTATTGTTGTTCCCCTAAATTGCATTCATTTGGGATGTCTACTTAAACATTCCCGTGGACTGTTGTATTATCACAATTACAAGTGACAATGCAAAAAATTGTTGCAATATGTAAGCTCGCTCCCATTCATTCGTATTCTCAGGCTCATTACCTTGCGCGTCTGGAAGGCCTTCCTCGTATGAAACCTATATACTCCGTATGTCATACCATTCACTTGTGTAAAAATATTAATAAAATCGTACGGAGTAATATACAGAATACTTTTTAAAGCTTAATATGAGTGTTTTAAAACTTCTTTCGTCTCGGTCAATTGTTATCTGTTTTCGTTATAGGGCGTATTAGTCAATTGTTATATATATTTATGGTATATTGTACACATGTGGGCACGTGGACATGTAAGAGAGAGATCGTTAATTTATCATAATATTTCTCTCCTTTTTAATTTGTTATTCTTTTAGTTTTGTGCCAAAATAGGTAGATAACAAATAATCAGAAAAGAGGAGGTATTGCATTTTAGAGGATTGTTAATCACCTTCTCCCTTCCACATTTTCTTCTACTTTCTCCCTTTACCCTTTCACAATTGGTTAAGTTAATATATATTGTGTGGGGTCGTATGACAAGTGGATGAGGCCAAATATATTATATTTTAATTTAACCGGTTATTAGAGGAGAAGGTAGAAAAGAGAATGTAGATATAAGTTCTCTGCATTTTAAGTTGCAATATAGACATCCTTTAAAAAGTTCTTCCTTGATAAGAGAATTGATACCCACCTTCTCTTATCTACTTTCTCTTCTACATTCTCCTTTCACAACCGGTTAAAATATCATATATTTTGTTACATACACCCCCACACGATATATTAGTTTAACCGATTGTGGGAGAGAAAGGGAGAAAGTAGGAGAGAAGATTGGAGGAAGAAAGTATATTGCATCCCTCGCTTAATAATACTCTCATACCACGTATTCCGTATTCGACTGGTTATTTCATTTTCACTGCCGTTTTTGGTATCTTAAATTAGAAAAGACACGCAAGGAAATTAAAATGGGTGTACGTGCAACTGTGCAAGTTAACACTACGATTTGTTGCTGTCAAAAAAAAAACACTTCGATTTGTTTATTTATTTTTGTCAGAAAGCGTGAAGTTAGCTCTTACTCGTATTAGTTAGGCTTGAAATGTAAGAGAAACGCAAACAATACTGGTCCACAATCAATTCTAGATGGGAAGGTAAAGACAATTTCAACTTTTAGGTCATGATGGTCATTTTACCAACGTACTCCTAGTTAGAGGTGGCCACGGCCGGGTTCAGGCCGGGCTTGGCGCACTCTAAACAGGTCGGTCTCACTCTGGAGTGGGGCAGGCTCACCCATTAAGGCCCGGCCAGACCCTTGGTATATGCGGGCCGAGCTGCTAGGTAGTTAGTTACCCAGTCCCAAACCATGGCGAGTCGGGCTGGCGAGCCTCAAATGTTTTTTTTTAATTTTCTAAAATAATGGGGGCTGGATATATGAGACCCGAGGCCTCCCCGTATATTGGGCGGGCCTGATAGATCAATGGGTGGGCCGGGTCAGACCGGGCCTAAAGTGGCCCGAGTGGCGGGTCGAGCTAACCTATTACTTTATCCCGCTCTACTCCTTGTCAGTTTTGTACAAGAACTTCAACTGTTTAATAATCTCAACTAGTGGCAAACCATATCCTATTCCTTGTTGCGCTAGTTTTGTACAAGAACTTCAACTATTCAATAAACTTAACCAGTGGCAAATCATATCCTACTCCCGGGAGTATGAAGCAAGATACTCTCAAAGAGTTAGTTATTGAATAAGTAATGAAATTACACGTAAACTAAATCATAAAACTTTTACAACTTAAATTTGATAAATTGGAAAAATATAAAAAGTGTTATAATTTTTTATCCTCTAATATTGAAGATCTCATTTGATATATTTTGGTCTTTAACTTAATTTCATTCACATATTCACATTGCGTAATTCATTTATTCATAACAATGAGATATTCACATTACATAATTGACAAATTTACGAGATATTCACATTACATAATCAGCAAGTTCACGTAAATCGAAAACAAAATTCACAAATATAAAATTTACATACTCACAAAATTATATATTATAGATATTCACATCACATAATTGACATATTCACGCAAATATCTATTTAATACAAGAACTATATCACTAATCTATTATTAATACTTAAATGCGTAAAGTGCATATTTTTTGGCAAAAATATTTTACATTATGCAGGTTTTGCTATGGTTTATAGAGCAAAACTTTTTTTTTCTATTATTATTTAAGTGATTTGAACGAGTCCATAAATGAAGATATCGGCAGCTCACAAAATATAAGTGACATAATCACATGTTATAGTTAATATTAGCACAAAAAATTTACAATTATAATGTAGGAGTATTTCATTATATTATTATCTTTTCATTAAAATTAATCATTTTATTAAAATTAATATTTTCATCAAATTTTTGATCTTCATTAAACTGTAAACTATAATTTTTTGGCTAAAATAAAATAATATAAATAAAACTATAAACTGATAAATCCTTTATTTATACTATTATTTGAGAATAACTTGACTCAACTACCAACCACGTATAACCAAAACTATAAACCGTCTTTATTACATTCATCATATAAACTATTGAGACAGTTTATAAATTGGATTCATTAACTTTGTAATATAAAAATACTTTTTTTAAATAATACTTCTTCCGTTCCATTCATTTGTTTATCTTTTATATTCTTTGTAAGGTGTATTTTAATCAAAGGGCAAAGGCAAACAAATGATTGTGACGGGAGGAGTACATTTTAGCACATTACTGAATTTTCTTGGATTCATTTTTCAGTTTTAATTTTTCTCAAACAGAAAACAAGAACGAGAAAAATGAACAATTAATGATATACCACTATTATTTAAATATCTTATTAAAAATAGAAAACTATATACACCGTACATTTATTGCATGGACTCTAAACTAATTTCATTATTAATTAATTTCCTCCTTTATAATTTTCAACTCCATAACGATAAATCCTAACTCCGCAATCGAGAATTGATATCTAAACTTCAATTAGGATTTATTTATATTAATTGAGCTAATTTTACGGAGATCATCTCAAATTCATAGAAAATACAAAAGTTTTGCAATACAAGAGCTTATTAGGCTCACTAATTAAGACATACTAGTAGTAGGAGTACAATTTAATCTTCTTTCAATGAACCAACTCCACCGTTGATTAACTTTGGTTTAAGATAATTTGCTCATTTTGGGATCATTAATCATCAAACTATCCTTCTTAATCATATCTTAGCTGTAAAGTTTTGTCATCATCACATTACTTTTCTTAATTTATTTATATATTGTATCTCACAAATTCGCAAACGGATTATAAAGTAACTCATTCGATAGATATAACAAACATCTGGTCATTAGTTAAACATTTTATTTTTGTCTTATTCATACAAGTGAAATAGTACTTGACCCGTTTTAAATTAAGACGGATGTATATCCGTCTTAAAAGAGACTTTATTGGTTATATACTTATATATATACTCCACTAATTCCATATTTCAATGTTGGGTTAAATCGAGTGAAACAAGCCATTTTTAAGGATCGTACGGTTAGAAAAAAGATTGATCTTCGACGATTTGATGCGAAATTTGTGAGTATTGTATTTTGTCCATGATTTGTTGTCTTTGAGAATCAAATTAAATTAAACTAAATAAAGATTAGAAACTAATGATGGTAATCACTAGGAAATCTTTTCTTGGTTTAGTGTAAGCATCTTGAAGATCGTCAACGATTTTGACCCGACTCATTTAAGATGCCTCATTTGATCCAACTTTTTTTACTCCTAGAGTACTATATACCAATTATTGGATATTTTATATTTTATTTATACTCGCATCACAAATTATTGGATAAGATCGTGTTATACACGAGAGTGTAAAGACGATCTTTTTATTGGGTTTTATTTTTTCTTATTAAATGAGTATTTTTAGAAGCAAAACGACTTTCTCACTCTGTCAACATAACCGACAAGTCAGTGACTAGATGAGGACTTGAACACAACAGGGTCGATATACATCAACAAGTGAAGGATAGGGTCGAAATACTTCAACCGGTGAAAGATAGTGGTAAAAAGAATATTTATTTATTTATTTTTAAAAAAAATAACTAAAAGCCTTGAAATTTCCATCCGCCCGCCAGGACAAGAGCCCTTGCTAGACATCCGTTTCATAGCCGAAAGAAGTCTAATACAAGACTATTTAGATAGATAGGACGAAAATTTGTTATTTGATATTTAAACTTTTTTATTTTATCTATGTAAACCGATAATTAACCCACTTTAATTGTCAAAGGAATACCTCCAAGAATAATAAGTCTGATTGAAGACGACCTATATCAGTCTTCAATGAATACGAGTCGAACTCCCTCTCACAAAGAAGCAAGTGGGAGGACAAGTGGGGAACTAAATGGATCTCCATTTGCCCTTTCACTTGCCTCCTTGTAAGAGGGGTCCCGACCCGTTAGTCATTAAACCCGAATATACGTCGTCTTCAGTGAGAATGTGTGCTCCAAGAAAACGATCAATTTCACTTCAATTGTATAAATGTGAAACCGACATGCATGCATTGCATCAAGTCGCACTACATACTATAATAACAATGAATATTTGGAGTTACTATTCCACCTTGTGTATATTATTAGGTAAATGTCAAATGAGACGTGCTAAATAGCGCTTATGTTGTGCGAAAATTAGGTGACTGCTATGTTTGTTTGGACTTTCTATCTAACACATGATTAATTCTTATACATAAAGCTCTGCTTATACATAAAAGCTCTTCGTCTTAATCACTAAACTCGGAAATAAGAAATTTTGAGCTAGAACTCCAGATAACCGTGAAACGCTTTTAAGTTAAGACCGAATAATAGAAGAACATAAGTTTACATTAAACGAAAGACTTTTATTCATTATGATAATAGTACTTGCCAATACATAAAAAACGCCGCTGCATCGTACAAGCTCGTAACTAAAGACACTGGTAAAACTAGGACTTGGCAAAAATTAGTTAAAAAACAGTCCCCGGAAAAGGGAACTGTAAAAGCCAAAGCCCATGATGAAGCCAGTTACCCTAGTTTGAGCTTCCTAAAGCAGACGACGACGAGTCGACGACTCATAACCAACAACACCCGCCATGACCGAAACCATCAAGGCTCCGACACGGACGACATGGTAAAACTTACAACCAACTTGATAAACTAAACAAAAGACACTATTTTTTTTAGAGAGATCCAGACACCAGCAAAAGACAGAGGAAGGCCTCACTCTTCCAGGGACTCCGTAGCTATATTATCAGGCATCCATGGCTGTAGAACGCGGCACCCATTACAAAAGGGAGTACCGGAATTCTTGAAACAGGCTTCCTCGTTGTCGAGGACTCCTGCAAAAAAAGGGGGTAAAATAGCCATTTCCTCCTGGAAAAAGAACTGAGTCGCTGGGATGAGTAAGGCCCGATTTTGAACTGATGGACCCAAAAACTAAACGAACCACTACTATTCACGAACGCTTCTAGATAGATATACTTCTGGTTTGAGTTTAGGCAAGGATGTCACACTTGACAAGTCGGTCCACGAGCATGTCGATGGTGCTACTGGAGATTGAGTTGCAGTTCTGCAGGTTGAGTCCCATAAGAGACTGACCCAACTTAAACAAGAACGGCAAGCACTTGTCTGAGATCGTAGAGCACCCGGACAACCCGAGGATCTGCAAGCTAAGCTGCTTAGAACGAGCCAAAGAGGTGATTCCCATATCAGTGATGCCACACTTTGATACATCAAGTTCACTGAGGACAAGGCAGTCATTAGCAATGGCTGCCAAGCTGGCATCAGTCACCTTTCCACAACCAGCAAGGTTTAGAACCTCAAGGGTACCACCATGAGTTTTGGCCAATGAAGCTACGACGTCGTCGCTGACGTTAATGCAACCAGTCAGACCAACCTTAACAAGGCCGTCACCAGCGTTACAACTCTCAACAAGAGAGAGAAGGCCTGCATCTGTGATTGCAGGAAGGCCAGCAAAGTTTACGTATTGCAAGTGAGAACATAACTTGGCTAACATGGTCAAAGTCATGTCCCCAAGACCAGGGCAGTTACGCACAGTTACCGATCGAAGTGGGGTGGACAGGTCAGGAAGGGGAAATCCCAGAATCATATCCTTAAAACCAAAGCAGTTTGACATGGCTAAAGCCTTAAATTTGGGCGAACAGTTCAAAAGGAGACCGAAAAATCCGATTTGGGTAATCCTATGGCATTCCTCCAACTGAAGGCTCTCAAGAGACCTTGCAACCTTGGCAAAAGAGATCAATCCATTGTCAGACAAGAAAGCGCACTTCTTGAGGACAAATTGTTTCAAATTTGGACAACCCTTTCCGACAGCTTCAACTGCAAGATCTGTGACTCCACGGCACGATGTAATAGTGATGGACTTGAGGTGGTGAAGCCCCTGAGCGTTACCCATAACCCAGAAACCCCTTTCATTAACATTTTGAAGGTTGGCTAACACGAGATCAGTAAGCGCTTTGCCGTAGTGACCAATGACAGCAAGAGATACATCGGTGATACTCAATCCTTGGAGCTTAAGCTTGTTTAGAACGAAAGTAGCTGATGACATTAAACTAGCTACACCTTGATCAGCAACAAGTGGGCAGTCTTTGATGTTAAGAGACTTCAAATTGGTGCAGAACTGCCCGATGGCTTGCAAACCCTCATTTCCTACGTTTTGACAACCCTCGATGCTAATAGAGTTCAAAGACGGGCAACTCTTAGCAATAGCAACCAAGGCCTTGTCAGTGATTGACGGGCAGTTGCAAAGATCAAGTTTCTCAAGGCGAGCACATCCATTGGCTATCTCAAGAAGACCCTCATCCCCAACCAAAGGGATGTTCCATAGAGAAAGAGCCTTAAGCGATGGAGAGCATCGAGCAATAGCCTTTAAACCAAGGTCAGTCACTCCACGAATAGGGTTAGGGTTACTTCCCCTAATCGTGAGCTTTCCCAAACCACCGCGACCACCATTTCCAACAGCAATCGCAGCAAGTCTAACATCAGTCGCCTTCTTCCCTTCCAAACTCCTAGTAAGGAACCCATCTTCCAGATCCTCATCCATAAGATCCATTTTCTCCCTGCAAAGTTCCTCCTTAGGGATGCTACTCAACAACATAAGCCACCGTTTCGAAACACCAGCACATGTGCTCCTTTCTTGGTCACCGGGCAACCGCCTAAGGATCTCATATAAACACTCATCTGGGAGAGAATCAATAGAGACTTGTTTTTTCTGCTCCAAGATCTCATGGCTAAGAACAAAAGGGGCATCGAATCGAGCCTTTTTACGAGGAAAGAAAACATCCATTGAGCTATCACCCAAGGACAAAAATTTACCGGCTTCCAGAGGGTTCGAGTATATTGATCCCCCATGGTAAAACTCCTCATCACCTGAAAAATCCAAATTAACCAAAACTACTTAGCTAAGGGTCTTCCAATATGATCACAAATTCACAATCAACCATAATTATAAATTATCTACCTAATCCATCTTTTAAACATACTTCAATCTACCCATTAAATTTAATTTTTAAGGGGAAACAAATCTATTATTCATACATGTCCATTTCTATATCTAAAATCATTAGTTGAAACAAATTAATTCAATTTAAAATACACAAAAAAACTGTCACCACCTAAAATTAAACAAAAATTATAGTTTGAAACGGTCATTTTATATACAAAAACACTCATTATTACGTAATTAAGGATTGTTTATTGAAAATTAAGAGGAATTACAAAAAACCCAGATCATATAATACTTCAAATATCATTAAATCAACAGGAAATACAACAATCCAATATTCATAGTAATTAATTAAATAAATTGAACTAATTTATAATAACTAAATACAATATAAAAACAAAATTAACCCAGAAAAGAGAACATACCAGTGAAATCAAAGATCTGAGACATGTTGAAAGGCAAAGAAAAACCTCAAAGAGGCAAAAAAGTTGGAAACTTGAGGGGTAAAAGCACAAACCCAGATCAAAAGAGGTCCCAAACTGCAAGATTATGAAGAAAGCAAGGCTAAAAAGTGTTGAAATTTGTTGAATTAGGGTAAATTTCATGAGACAAAAGTGCAACAACGTGGAATTGAAACCCTAAATAAATAGGGAAAAAAAAGAAATTAAGGGAAAAAAGAAGAAGGAGGAGGAAGGAAGAAAGGAGGAAGTGAAATGTGAAAGAAAATGGAGAGAAATGAGAGGTTTTTAAGTAATAAGAGTATATTTAGAGAAGAAAAGGGAAAGTGGGGAGTAAAAAGAGAATATAATAATAAAAGTGGGAATGATATTGTATTATAGAAATAATAATAATAATAATAAATGGGAAAGCATGATGAATAATATTAGATGAATGAATGAGGGAAAATGTAAGATGAGGGAAGTAATACAATGAATGTGTAAGAAAGGAAGAGAAGGGAAGTTATGTCAGCATGCAAATGCATTGAATCTAAGCCTAAAATCAGGAATCTCATGCTCACTTTCCTAACTTATCACTCTATATCTCTCTCTCTAATCTAATTGTATCCTTTCTTCCTTCCCCCACTTCCCACTTGTTGTCTATGCTTATGTTATGTTATGTGCCTTGTTTCTGTCCTCATACTTTTGGGTCGGTTTCGGGTTTGTCTTGCTCGTTTTTAACGGGTTGGGTTAAGGAGGCGGATTTGGTTTTATTTAAATAGACTCGAATTGACTTTTAGTTATTTTGAAAGCTGGTTAACCACTGGAAATGATTTAGGCTTTGTTTGGTAGAATCAGCTGAAAAGGTAGCTGAAAACTGAAAATGTAAATTGATAAGGTAGCTGGAATTTAAGAGTTCATCCCCCTATTATTAAAAGATTAAGTCAGGCTCTAATTTTTCCGCCTAAAACATAAAACTTATAGTTGGTTTGAGCTTTATATTTATAACCAAGGTAGCACGGACACTCCTACTAACTAGCCCTACCGTGTCGGACACATGGACACACGGACACCTTATAAATACGGAATGAGAGGTTGAAAGACTAAAATAGATTGATTAAAAGATGAGTAGGGTGGGTCGGGTGGGAAATGAGAATAAATTAGAGTTAAAGTCAAATTTTACCTTCAATTATTTATATTTAATATCAAATACCAATATAAAAATAAGATCGTACGTTATTTATAACTATAAAATATATATTTTATTAAATTTAAATGCCGTGTCCCGTGTCCTAAATTTCACGAGATGTCGTATCACGTGTCCGTGTCGTGTCCGTGTCCGTGTCCGTGTCCGTTTTCGTGCTACCTAGGTTATAACTTAAAATATGTTAGTAATGAGCTCAGCCTTTTAGATTGAAATCTCACTTATGATGTAATTGAAATATTTTACTACTTTTATTTTAAAAATAAATGTGATGGTCACGAATACTTTTCTAGGAAACATTTTCTAATTAATTCTAAAATTCTATCTTATTATACAAGAATACAACAATTTGAGAGTATTCATAGATTATTTATATTAACGAAAATTTTACATATAATATATATTTTCTTACACTTTAGCTTATTATCCGTCTCTTCTCCATGCTATATAAACATTTAAATTTGGTTAATTTTTTAATTTAACATATACATAAGTATATTTATTACAACACATATCTTATTTGGTTGTATTATTAAGGTCATTACTTAACGTTTATGTTACTTCTTTAGTTTATATAATGATTTAATAGCATGTTAAAAAAACAGGTAACAAATAGTTTCAGTAAAAGCGACAATCTTATATGACGGAGTAAAAGTGTTGAGCCTTCTCTTTTATATCTCTTAATACAAGACATTGCTTTTAGTCTTTTACCAAATTTTATAATTACATTTCAAAGGAAATTAAATACTACTATACCAGATATATATACTGTAATTATTAAATTCTTTAATGTCTCTATTTAAAAAACCGTGCATTCGCGCGGGTTCTATACTAGTAAGGTAACTAAATATATAAAAAATGATTGGCAAACTAGTTGAATCGGTAGCTGATTTTATGTTAAATTACATAAAATGGTATGATAATTATTTAACATTATAGATTTAAAGGGTATAAAACGAATATAATAGAAGATCGGGTACCTGAAATCTCAAATGGTACCATATGTAGCATTTCATTTATTTGTCAAATACTTGCAAAAAAAACAAGCTAACTGGAATTTTAGTCAAAAAATCTACTTCGGTTAAATAAGCTACATGAAATGTCTTGTCAAAAAAAGTCTTAGATTACTTGATTAATTACTTTGTAATTACTTTGTTGGTCTCATATAACGTATAATATATCACCAAATAATATGATCTGAACCGACTAAAATTACCTTTTCTTGAACACGTCAAAGATGATTTTTTTTAGTTGGTTGGGTTCAGAACATGAATTTGGTTCGATTCGAATTGACTTGAATTGACTTTTAGTTATTTTGTTCGATTTGAATTGACTCGGAAGATGAATTTGGTGGGTTCATACCTTTGGGTCGGTTACAGGTTTAACGTGACCTTTTCTACCGGGTTGGGGTAGGTATGTTTTTTGGGATTTGGTTGGGTTAAGGACTCGATTTTGGTTCAATTCAATTTTGACTCGAATTTGGCTCAATTCAACTTTAGAATGTTGATTGTTTAACCATTGAAAATAATTTAAATTAATCGATTAATTACTTTGTACGTAATTATTTAGCAATTACTTAGTCGATTCATATAAAGCGCAATATATCTCCAAATAATATGATTTGAAGCAACTAAAATGATCTTTTCTTGAACACGTCAAAAATGATTTTTTTTATTTGATCTTTGTTTTAGGTTAAGTCGAATATAGAGGTGAAATAACTTTTTAACGCGTATACATACAGGTCGGCCGCAAATTAATGTGTAGTTTGTTCCCCTTCGAGATAGGTTTGAAGTAGGATTGCCATTTTATTTGAATACAATAATAAGGGCATAGAGATTCGAACTTAATGGTCCACAAGTCTTCATTCACTTATCAGAAATTTAAATTTTATATTTTGTAACTTGTATAAATGTTTGTCAAATTATAATTATTTATAAAATATAACTATGTTATGTCACCCTTTAAAATTTGTATTAATGCGAAAAAAACTAACACAGTAATCTTTATAATAATTAGCTCAATCTTGAGATAGTATTATCATTTTGTTATGTTCCCATACTCCATTTGAAAACTACTTATTTTTCGCTAATCATAGATATTTTACATATGCATATATTTGTGTATATGTATGTATACTTAGGTCTTGTATTGTTCTACTCTTTTGTTTGTTGGAATTCTATAGCTTGTACACATTTGTAACATTGCAATTGCAATACCCCATGTCAATTGAGCATGATTTTCAGGTGGTATACCTTGTTGAAGACGTCAACTAAATAACCTTAAATGGCTAGTGCTTAATATAACTGAAAGGATTAGTCATATCATATAAATAAAATGCACTTTTTTTTTCCTGCATGCCTATGATAATAAGAGCTGAAAAGTTTAAGCGTGCTTGTTAGGGAGCAGTTTTAGTATGTGTGACCCATCACCTTGAAATGGAAGGTTTCGAAGACACATATGAATAAGGCCAAAAGATTACGATATCCACTTTTTATAAAAATGGTTGAAAATATTATAATCAAAAGTTAAGTGGTTTAATATACAAAGTTACAATTAACCAAATCTAAGAAGGTCAATTACCGCTTGTAAGTTTATAGAGCATAGAGGACTCATCTCCATTCTCCAATGGACAATTAATTTTTTTTTTACTAAATACTATATACTAAAGGAAACTCAATACTTTAATTCAAATAACTTGCTATTAAGCGCCATATATTAGTTTTATAAAAAAACAGAAAGATTTTAATATTTTATTACTTCATTAATTGAATATAAAATTATAAACTTTTGATAGCATTATTATTATTATTATTATTATAAAAACGAGTACAAAATTATAGACTTTTGAAACTTACTTAAATAGTCCATATTAAATTAGCAACATACCCGTGCATATAATTGCTAAAAAACTTAATACAACTTGATAAAAATAAGTTAAAGTTAATTTCTTTAATATTAATGATGCGTGAAATTGCCTCCCGTGCAAATTTGCACGGGGTTAATACTAGTTTTAATTAAATGAGGTTAGAAAGTTAGTGGACTCTAATATACATGATGAAGTGGTTTCACCATATAACTTTAAATATTTGTCTTTTAATAGATTGAAGATTTCTAAGATCATCTCCAATGGTAAGTTAGTTGATACTAGCTTACCATTGCCATAGTACATAATATCTGTAAGGTACAACCGTACAACAACTTTAAACTACAATTTCCCCCAATGGTTTAGCCAGTATCAACTAACTCAATTGGACCCACATAACACATTTATCTATTTATTTATTCAATTTCTAAATTTCCAACATAAAATTAAAAACTTTTTAAATTATATAATTATTTCCTATTAGTCAAAATTTATTGTGGGTTCATTTAAGCAAGTAGCTCTATGGGGCTACTAGCTCTATGCAACTACTAGCTCAAAACTTTGGTGGGTCATTATGAACAAAGCTAGTCTTCATGGACTAGTCAAATGGTTGAGCTACTAACTTGCAATTTTATAAAATTGCAAGCAAGTCCTCAAGCTAAACCATTGGAGATGCAAATGGTAAACTATCTGTTACTAACTTACCTTTGGCACATCATTTTTGTAAGCTACTACAATTTTAAGCTAGAATCCCCTCCAATGGTTTATGTGATTTACTAGTAACTTAAGTTGACCCACTTAATAGACCCCTCTATTTTTCTATTAGCTATGTTCCTCATGTGAGTCAATTTAAGCAAGTAGCTACTGACTCAAAATTTTTGTGGGTACATTTGAGCAAAGCTAGTCTACTTGGACAACTCTAATGTTTGAGCTACTAGCTTGCAAATTTATAAAATTATAGGCAAATCACTAAGCTAAATCATTAAAGATGCTCTAATCCCCTAAATATTGTAGAAGAAAAAGTTATATCATGATTGTATGATGTAAATTTAATATAGTTTACGATCTCTCAATAAATTTGATTAGAACTTAGTAATACATATCTTAATTACAAATATGCAAATCAAAATGCAAAAATTCAAGGACTTTTTTTAGAGCCTAACAAGCTTTTATTCAAATGCAAATATATGCGGTTAACTGCAGACATAATAATGTTTGTTCAATAAGTCTTGTTTTAGACAGACAATTTTGGTCTGAATTAATAAGATAAGATTTTGTAATCATTTTACAACAAGATGCGATCGTTATTGAAAACAAGTTGCCATAAACTGTGGTTACATTTTGCCAAAAAAATGACAACATAATTCCGTCTTATTTTTCAAACGAAAATGATCCGTTTAAAATAAAAATTTGTAATCTTTAAAAGTTACCCAATAGGCCAATACCCACCACATAGGAAACTATACTTGGTACGATTGTACGAAGGATAGTGACCAAAGAAAAAGAAGGACTCCGTAATAAGGAGAGTGGAGGGCATTGAGAGACCAGAATTAGATTTGAAATTGACAATTTAGGTAATGACTATGTACATTGAATTCTATGTTTTGTAATCTTAACAAATTACGCAATTTCCTAATACTATGAATCTATTGAAAACTTCTCTAAACGCGGCTTCACTTGCATATATAACTACATTTTCTAACCAAGTCCAACTCATCTACCAACTTCTAGATAGTACCACTATTCTTACATAAATTCTTGTTTGTGACGAGCAGTATCCGTCACAAGCTTGCGACGGGTACCACTTCCCCTCACAAATGACCCATTTAAGGGAAAAGGGAAAGCACATGGGGGGTGCCCCACATGTTCCCTCTACCCATTTTGTTAGACGAAAAACCCGTCGCAAGGTCCGACCCGTCACAAGGGAGACTTACTGTTATTCTTAAGGATAGACCCCATTTTAATTTTTAAGTTAAATACATCATACGGGGTTAGGGCTGAGCAAAAATATACGATACGATTTTAATATACGGATACGATACGGTATACGGTTTTAATTACACGGATTTCCGGGTACACGATACGAATTTCCGGGTATACGATACGGTTTTTAAAAAAACCGTACCGGGTCCGGGTCGGGGAAAATCAAAACCGGGGATACGGTTTTGAACCGGTTTAATTAAAAATAACCAAAAAAAAGTTGTATGTAAAATTTTGTTTTCTATTTTGACTATATGGGTGAAATTTTGAGCACCAATCATTTTATGTGAAAGTTGTAATATACGCAACTCACTTTATCAGTGACAAATTTCGGTGTGAAATTTTGCAAATTTGTATTTTGCTATTTTACCTACTGACTTTGCAAGTAATTGTGTTTTGTAATAATGATCCTAGTGGATTATATAAGCATCTTATTTATTGGTCGTTACTAATGTTGTGGACTCGATTTACAGGTTTGAGCATTATCAATTAAACCGGATCCGGGTATACGGTTTTCGGGTACCCGGTTTAACCGGGTATACGAAAACCGGGTACCCGGTTAAACCGGGTCGGATCCGGGTTCTAATTTTTGGCCTTCCAAAAACCGGGTACCCGATACAGTTATTAAAACCGTATCGGGTACCCGGTTTTGCTCACCCCTAATATTACGAAGTATGTGATAGTACAGTTGAGTGAGACTTAAACTCCAGTGGATCACGTTTTGTTTGGGTTTCGAAAGTCTTGAACTCGGAAATTTTTCATATAACAATATCATATACTCCGTATAGTTTATGGAAGTAATTACGAAATTAAGCAATGTAAAAAATACAAGAAGTTGTAGTACTAAAGAAGTATTATCCTGATAACATCTTCTTCGTATAAAAGCTGTTTTTTTCAGCTTCCATATTTGCTGGAAAAAAGTCAGCTTGTTACACCTTTTTTTGCAAGTAGTACCCACATGTTTTCCAAAGTTTTTTTTAGAGAACCTAAAGAGGGTTAATTAATATTCAAAGAATCAATCGAAGCAATACAAGCTAAATAGTTTGGTACCGAACCTCTCCAGCGTCTTCTTCCTATTGTCCATGGGGATGCTCGAGCAAATTCGTGGGCTAAACGATTATTGTTTCTACGACTAAAAGTAAAAGAAATTGAATCAAAACAAGAGCTTAAAACATAAATATCGTCGTAAACTAAGAAAATTTCAATACCACCGCGCTTTCGAAGTTTGATATCCTCAATGGCGTTGATGCAGTCACTTTCAATCTCAATCCGTCGCACACCCACCTGTTTCGCCTCCTTAAGTCCCCGCAATATCGCCACCGCTTCCACTCCCGCACCCCCATCACCCTCACCTCCGATACGTCCTCCAACCCCCGCCCCCCCAACCCACCCACAATCCCGAACCACATGGAGACAAGTCTCCACATAGTTGGAACAATGGGGACAATTTTCATCCGTCAATTCCAACCGAGCAACAATCTTCTCCTTGGTAGCTATAGCATCGTGGCATAGATGATAAATAAAAACTTTAATACGGGGAATCACCGAGGTTTTCCACACGCGGTTCCAAAGGCTTTTCTCATGGTCCCTCTCCGATTGTCTCGCTTCCTCATCCAAAGCTTCGCCCGGTTAGCAATCGATAGGCCGACCTCACCGAATACTCACCATTCTTCTCTTGGCTCCAACATAACTCGTCCGGAGGTTGAGTCTCACACAACCTAATATGAAAGATACGGTCCCGCTCAAAACGCAAGAAAACCGAGTCTACTATGTCCCTATCCCAGCCATTCCCGTCTTCGCGAAATAACTCAGCCACCCTCATCCTCCCATCCCTAGACCCACGTGCCTTGATTACGCACTTGGTTTGTGTATTGGGAATCCAGCGATCCTCCCACACACGGATGCTCTGATCGTCGCCAACCCGCCATATAACCCCTTTGAGCAGCACCTTCCTCGCCTAAAAAATCCCTCGCCATGTATAACTCGGGCTATGCCCAATATCAGCTTCCATAAAAGACTTATGTGGGACGTATTTCCCCTTCAAAACCCTCACCATCAAACTCCCCTCAGTTGTCCCCAAACGCCACGCTTGCTTACCCAACAGAGCCAAATTGAATTTCTCAAATTCCCTAAAACCCATCCCACCATAGCATTTTGGTCTACACATCTTATTTCAGGCCACCCACACAATTTTCTTTCGTCCCTGATCTGTACCCCACAACCGAGAAACAATCGAGCGCAATTCGTTACAAAAATTAGCCGGTAGCTTGAAAACGCTCATCGCATAAGTAAGAATCGCTTGGCCAATTGCCTTTATGAGAACTTCCTTACCCGCCTTACTTAGCAGCATACCCCGTTATCCCTGTAACTTATTACTTAATTTATCTCTAATAATCTTGGAGACCACTGCCTTTGATCTTCCCACCACCGTCGGTAAACCCAAATAACGTTCATGCTTATCCACCACCGTCACATTAAGGATGTTTGTCACGTCCAGCCTCCGCCTCTGTGTCGTCCCCTTACTAAAGGAAACCGTCGTTTTCTCAAAGCTGGCAAGTTGCCCCACACGACTTTGACGCCCATAGTTTCCCGACGATCGTCAGGTCAGTCTTATGTTTTTCCAGATTATCACCGCCAATATCCCACACGAAATCATCCTCCGACCTATTCTCCATTTCTCCCACCGTTTGCTTCCCTTGTCTACCTCTCATAAAATCCGTGTCAACCATAGGGGCTAGGCAAAGCAAACTAGAGTACAAATAAAAGAAAAAACCACATCAGAGCACCAATTTACGTAGCGAGCGTAGGACGGAGCCCCGAGCAGAGAGGAGGATTAGAAACAAGCAAAGACGGACTCTCCACAGGAGACCCTAGGAGCAAAGACGGACTCTCCACAGAAAACCCTAGGAGCAAAGGCCGACTCTACTAAATTCTAGATTTCCCAAAGTTTTTAATTACTCTCTTCTACCCACACCAATTATTTACACTCTACTATCCTAATTATATAATATGATAACTTATTATATAATATGACTTATCTATAATATGATTCCCTGACTTATACTATAATATGATTCCCTGACTTATACTATTTATGCTAGTTAATTCAAAAAAAAAAAATCAAATTATACAATCCACATATTTTTACAAAATAGAAGAAAAATTTCAAAAGTTTTGTTATATATCGTAGAATTATGACTTCATACATTCAAAGCCGGACCGTACATATTTAAGAATAACAAATCTCATGTAAGATTTTATTTACATTAATTAGTCGAACATCTTCACGAATAAGAGTAATAAAGATTTTAAAAACGGACCCGTACATGTTTGTACGGGTATAAAACTAGTAATCTTGCATGTATTAGTTTAGTGGACAAAATTCTTGGTGAAGATATTTGTATAAGATTTTTACACTTTCATTGTAAATTATTTTCATTTACAATGGTTCTTATTGTTGTAAATGAAAATTTGTGTAGAAAGTCTCTCGGGTTGCATCTTTAACCCCTTTTAATTACCAGGTGCTTTTATCTCAAAATTAAAAAAACACAATTTCTCATTTAATACGGGTTATATCCATTTTAACCTTAAAACGGGTATTATCAAGTAGTAGTATTTGAACCGCCCTTAACCAAGACTCATCGAAAAAAAAAAGGAGTGTGGCTAAATGGCACGTACAGACCTATTTTAAGTTCTAACTATGTATGGTGTCACCAACCAAGTTCCTTTCACCTGAATCTTTCTTATTTTATTTTTTCTTATCTCCTCTATAACTAAAAGCTGAGTTTTTTCCAGCCTAAAACTCAACTTTTTTTCCCTTTTTCATGGTAAGTAGGACCCACAGATATTACACACCATTTAATTACTCTCTATCCTCCATTCCATTTAATTACTCTCTCTCATGCACTCAGTTTATAATATGATGATATATGATATATGATATATGATTGATATTATATAATATGATCCAATTATATAAAAAAATCAAGACGGAAAATTTTAAAATGACATTTATATTATAAAAAAAAGGGAGTTGATATTTTATATTCCAAAAATAATATACAAAAATAAAAATGATTTGAAATTTTATATTCAAGAAATCTTATTACAATTACCACAATATGAAATTACATCTCATAAATATTCCACTCCGTATACAATCCGAAAATTAATTTATACAAAAATTAAAATAATTTGGAATTTTAAATTCCAGAAATAATATACAAAAATAAAATTATAAAAGTTCATATATAAATATAAAAAAAATGTAAAATAAATAAAGAGTATATATGACATGCCATTTATTTAATCAAAACATAATGAGTATCAAAATATAAAGAGTATATATGACATGCCATTTATTTAATCAAAACCACTAATCCAATTTTACTAGATTAATAGACTTCTTTTATAAAAAATGTAATATATATAATTTTGAATAACATATCAAAATTAATTTTGGAAAAGAACCCAAATTTTGAATAACACATCAAAAGACTTTTTTATTTTTTTTTTCTAAAAATACCAAAAAATTAAGAAATGATAAATAAAAATATAAATAAATACAAAATTGTGATTATTAAACTTAAAAAATGTTAAAGCATAAGAAGCATATTAACCACAATCTTTCACTTACTGGATTTAAAAACGATTAAACCACTAAAATTACTTGATCCTTCAAATAAGCAAAATTTGATGTATGATTAAGGATTTTTTTTATATAGGATATAATTAGTTTTTTTTAATGAACATCAGTTAGGTTTACAAAGTTTAGGAATGTATGTATGTGTAGTAGTGTGGACTGTGGGTCGTGGGTCGTGGGTCGTGTGGCTTATCATACAGGACATGGACTCGATTAATATGGGCTTATGAATGGACATATGTGGTTTGTTAACATATATACGGTTTCCAATTTCTTATTTAAGATGCACGAGTCTATTCACCTTACGTTTAAAACGGGTAAGTAATATATAATAAAAAAGACAAAAGCAGAATTTTTAGTGAAAAATAAAGTATTTATATAAAAAAAACGCACGCATTATTTTTTGATGAGAGACGGTTATGTTTTAATTCTTTTTATTTATCACTTGCTGTAATTTTATTTTATTTTAAAATACTTCATTTTATTTTATATACTTTATTTTCATACTTCAACTGAAACATTAGGGGAAATAATGAAATGAAGGGATGATGTCATAAATTAAAAGGAGAAAATGAAAAGAAGTAGAATATTATGGTAGACCTCATCAATTAAAAGTTGACTACCAATCATAGTCCTCCAAAAAACTCAGTTATTATATATTGAAGGAAAAAATACGACCGTCTCTCATATAAACAACAACCCGTGCATCTTTTTGCACGGGCATCTACTTTATACTAAAGCAGAAACTTTTATAGGATTCTGATTGGCTCCTACTTTTTAGGGAATGCAACAAAGAAAACTTTTTTATGTAGTGATGTAGGGACCTCCATGATTGATATCAGATTAATTACTCTCTTTCATAAATCATAATTTACCTCTTATACTTCATATTCTTATGGTTTAAGTCATTCTAAATTCAATATAAAACCATACATTATACTCCGTACATTTTATTTGCGTAAATACTACTAATAAAAAATGAAACAAATTACAAATTCATGTCACATAAAAAATAAAATAAAAACAGCATAACATAGAAGACACATTAATTTTTTTTTTTTTAAAAGTACCAGGTTTACAAAAACGAAAACTGAAAAAAAAAATACCAAGTTGTAATAATTTTTTTTAAAAAAAAAATCAGCACAATATTGAAGAAGCCATTTATTTTTATATAATAATAATAATAATAAACAAATAAAGAAAAGGTAGCAATTTTCAAACACAAAAGTTACAACTTGAAAAAAAATAACAAAACAAAGATTGAGAAAATATTTAACGAAATTACAAAGCAACTATACAAATATTTAACGAAATTAGAAAATTATTTTAAAAATTAATATAGTTGCTTTTTTTTAACAGAAAGAATATAACAAAAAAATATGTAATTCTTTAATTTTAGATATTACATAAATTTTTTTATGTCAAAGTACCAAATCAAAATATTACTAGAAAAATTACAAGAAAAAAAATTCATGGTGGAGCAAAACAAACTTGATATACAGAAGATAAATTTTGTAAAAATATATGATGAATGGATATTTGAGTAGTATGATAGAGGGAGTTGGGTTGTAAATGAAAAAAAATGGATGTAATCCTACATTTTAGAGGAAAAGTAAGTTGGTAGGTGGGAGGTAAATTGGCAATTTGGTTTAGAGTAAAAGACTGACAGGGTGAGGTGAGTTTCTATGTAAGATTAGGGTTTTATTCATGTTTTTATGGGTACACAAATATGATGGACTAAGTTGTGGTATGTTTGGGCCTGGTTAAAATGAATGTATAGTAGGCTTAAAAACTATCATCCCGCCCCCAACCTTTAAATATTAAAAGAATGAAGTGGTTTTAAAAAAAAATTCCATCCAAAATGCATATTGTTAAATAAGGAATGATAATTAAGCTCATTTGCTAAATAAGAAAACTAATAATTTTTATATAATATATTTTCTTTAAAATTAATCTTTTCATCAAATAATATTATTTTCACTAATCTCTAAACTATAATATTTTAATTAAAATAAAAAAAAATTAATATAAAACTTTAAATTGTTAGATATTTTTGTTAATGCTATTATTAGATAATTGACTCATACTTCATATAAAAACAAAACTGTAAATCAATAATATTAGTTTCGTGACAAAAAAAATTGAGAATAGTTTCTTAATTGAAATCATTATTTTTATAATATAAAAATATTTTCATTAAAATACATTTGAGTTTATTACTTAATTCTTTTCATTAATTTTTAATTCCATAATTTTGTTATCAGAGCATAATACAATAATGAGAAATGTGATTACCTAATATAGTACTAATTTTATATAAATAGTTTAATTGAAAAAAATCTATATACCGTGCATGTATTGCACAGATTTTAAACTAGTAAAACTAGTATTTAGGAATTTCCCAGTTCATTAAAGATGTGTATTACGTTAATACTAATAATTTAACTACTCAAGTGCATAATAGGAAAGAGATTAACAACTAAAAGCATTTGATTATTAACAAGTACGTACCTTCAATCCTTCATCATGCACGTTACCCACTATGTCTATTTTAAAACACAAATTCACATTTGTGACGGGGCGATTTGTTGTAAGGTTAAAACGGGTCAAATCACTCTCACAAAGAGCAAGTGGAGAGACAAGTAGGGTGGTCTATTTGCCCCCTACTTACCCTTTGTGAAGGGAACTTAACGACTTGACCCGTCTTAAGCTTGCGACTGGTCGCCCCGTGACAAATAATTAAGACTTGCTGATTTTAAAATGGGGTAATCCTATCCACGTATGACATATGCAAATGCTGGCATTTGCAAGTTGGATCGTTAAATTCATGCATTGATGCTCTTTTGATAATTAGAAATAGGGTGGATCTACTTTCTTCAAAACCACACAATAAATTAGGCGGATAACCATAATTAGCTAACCATTAAAATTTATAATGAAGGAATCCATGGCATGTTGATGAGACGGTTTTGTTGTAGGTTTAGAGGCTTGATTTCGTATATTTAATGAGTTGAAAAGTCGTATTATTGTGATAATTTGAGTAATTGTCGATATTATTTGCAAATTGGATAATTGATGAGATTTGAGTACAAAATCAAAGTCAAGGAACAAAGCTTGAAGCTTAATATCAATGGAGTGAATATGAAGGTTGAGTAGAAGGGAGTTACATTTAACCAAAGGTCGAATAATGTCAAGGTCGAACAACGACCAAGTATTTTGCAAAATAGTTACATTCGAACCACACGCGAGCTACACGCGAGTCGAATGTGACTAGTATGCTGATACAATTGTGTGCATTCGAGCAACATTCAAGCTATATAAATACATTCGAGTCTCATGTGACATAAGATTTAAGACATATTATTTACTTCTACTCGATTTGTTCCGATTATTATTATTATTATCACTATATAAACTTATTGATAATTTCTAGAAAACAACTTTGACCTACGCTTTCTTAGAAAAACCTAATTATTGAAGATTATTATGAGTAACTAATTCCTCGTTCTTGGTTAATCAATTAGAAGCTACAATTACGTAAGTTGTGAGATTATTTTTCCTTTTTAATTATCAGGTATTATTTTGTTCCTTGTACATACTTAACTTTATCGATCGATTGATTTATATCTTTTACTAAGTTGCAAATTAGTAATTGTGTTTATTGTTCAATTGCTATTCTAGTTAATTGAGATCGTTTAATTCTAGAGTATAAGTAGCAATATTTTACCCAATTGTACGCGAATCATATTATTAGGGTTTAGAAAGGGACTAAATTAAATATATAATTGAATCGTACGTTAACTTCAGTTTAGTTAATGGTTATTATCTCTATTGATTCATTTACTCGTTAATGCTATATATTGTTGATTTGAATCCGGACTCTTGTCTCAAGTTAATTGATAATTAAGGCCTTAATAATATCAACGATTGAGTTATTAGGCTAATCTTAAGAAGGAATTGGAAATTAAGTTACCTTATAATTCACAATAGAATACTTGGGAGTCGTTTGGTTCGCCATAGGAAGGTGAAATTCCCGGGAAGATTAAATTCATATGAACTTGAAAATCATGTGAATTGTATAAATATTATTTGGTTGAATGTGGGAAATACAATTCATGTGGGAATTCCCACTTACCTAGGGGGACCTAGGTAAGTGACTTCCTACATTATGTAGGAATTGAAGTTCCATAGAAAGTTCCACTTTCCATAAATTGGGCAACCAAACAAGACATCATTTAGCTACTTCCCATGATTTTCCAATTCACATGAATTTAAAAGACAACCAAATAACCCCCAATATACATTAACATTTGCACAATCGATGATTAGTGAAGATCATTTTGGACCATTTAACAAATTATTTATTGTTCCAGTGCCCATTTAAAGCTATTTTTGGTCAATGACTCATCAGTTTTAGGTGTTTTTTTTCAGAGTTGAGACCGGAGTAAAGCCGTTACGTAGCAGCTTTACCTAATATTTTTTGATTTATTTTGTAGAACTTTTGTAATCATTACTTGACCTATTGACAATAAATAGTCAAATGAGCGCAAAAACGATAATTAGTTTGTTAAATAGCATTAAAACGAAAAATTAGTTTATATACAATATGCTATAACAGGTGCAAGAGAAAATTTACAACTTTGGAGCAAGGGTGGCGGGTTTTGTAGAGTACTTTTGAACAAGTCAAATTTACGCGACTACATTCGAAAAAAAATAATAAAATTTTCAATTAATTAATTGTGGGTTTTGGTAAAATAATATTCAAAATTAACGCATCAAAATGTCTCGGACACCTATAACACCGTCTTTGTATATTTTTTTTTTCAAATTATTTTTTGGTGACTACTTTTTTTTTAGTTTCAGTCGGTATTATTTAGAATAGGGAATAAATCGTTCAAGAGAGTGATCATAAGCTATAACATGAGTTTGTGTGAGAAATGAGAATGAATCATTGTCAAGGTAAATTAACCTTAACTTTGACTCTAGTCTAATATATATATCCAATTTGTATTTTGCTTTAAGCTTCCAATTTCCAGTAATTTCATTTTCTTTCATATTCGATCCTCCGTTATTGTTTTGACTAACATGGTTTTAAATCGTCACCTCAATACTCCATTCATTGTAATTTTGGTTCATCATCGTGTTTAGTGTGATCTAACACGTTCGCATCGAGGATAAACTGATAATTTTGTGCATATACACGAAACAAAACTAACAAAGTTAAGTTTATTAAAAAGCACTCCTTTTTCTCCTTGTACAACATACCAATCAAATGCGACTCCTATTCCTACTCGTAAAACTTTTTACTATTTACTAATTCAATACACCAAACGCAGCTCCTCATTGAATTCGTACCAGTATAACATGAATATGAATATCCTTGTAAAACAAACAAACTGACAAACGACTCAAAAATACACTAAAATAAACTCCACAAAAACAATGGTACTTAAAGTCGAGGAATAAAAAATATCGGTGGCCAAAATGAAGAGCGTGAATCAACGCCTTCATAAAATCGTCGTACATGATTATACTTGATATCATATACACCCATATCATATCCTCCAAACTCCCTCACCATTGACCACTCAATGTTTTCGTCATCGGTGAAATATATACAGTTACAATACAAATATTTGTCATCTCCTAACAAAGTCGTCATAGAAGAGTTATTACCTACAAACAACGTTACATCACCCAAATCCTCAATGTATTCCCATTTTTCCTCTTTCGGATTAAGTCTGTATACTTCGAAATCAATTGTTCTATAATAAATGGCATAGTCGTAATCGTCACCAGGATCATCTTCATTGAGTTCATTGATCACATTTTTCTTATACCGTAACACCATGAGAAGATCAGTACCTGATTGAACCAAATATATTGTTCTTATGTGTAGATAAGACGGCTCCTCTAAAATCTCACGTTTATCGAGCGAATAATCCATTGGTTTAATCGCATCAAAACCGTAGAATTCCTTAACATTCCAATATGCAATTTCTCCATCATCATATACAACATATACATGATCATCCGTGGCCGCAACATCAAAAATCATAATACTTGTTTCCTTAATCAATATATCAGTCCACGATCGATCCCCTTGCCTAGCAAAGGCTAAGTACTTGTTCCGATCATAAATTATCATAATAACAAACTCGTTTCGACCACCATGAGACACTTTCAGCACAATTAGTTTTGTTAAAAAGTTCGTCAGACACCAATCATTATAGTCCTTCAAATATTTGGCTGTAGTTTCGCGTAAGTTTAATATGGTTTCCAAAGATGGAAAACTAATATTCGCCTTGGTGATAGGATTAATTAATTGAATGGTGTGATCACTTTTAGCGACTGCAATCCAACCATAGGGCGAACCCCAGCACCTTGCTCCAAACGTCTCTGGGAGGTTTGATTTGTAACACTTTTTATTGTTAAGATTAAAAATCTTTCGAGCACAATTCGGATTATCGTTGGTGTTTTCAGCAAGTAAAAGCCATGGTAGTGATGTTGTACTCCTCCATTGGTGCTTAATTGAGGACGAAGCCCAATTCCATGACCGACAAACGACAGAAAAATAAATAAAATCTTCAAAAGATTTAAACTTGAATGCAATGGAAATAAGAAGATCAAGAGGCAATGCAGACCAATCTACGGCCATGATATGAAAGAGGGTTTTGTGTTGGAATTAATACTCTGTAATTGTTATGACCGCCCTTGATATATTAACTAGCAATAAGTCTTGTGACGGAGCGACTCGTCGCAAGTTTGCAACGGATCACAAAAGAGAATTTGTGATTAACTAGCTAGTTTCCTTATGTACTTGAGAGTTAAGACCTAAGAGACTATGTCTCTAAGAGTCCAATGTTCCCCCGTTTTCTGTTTCCTTCATCAACTAGAAATAAATTTACTATATCATGTAATTAAATTAATTAACTAGTTTCCTTATGTTTACCTTTTATTATGGCCTCACTCTCTCAAAAAAAGTTATTTTATTTCAAATTAATTGTCGACTTTCTAAATTTAGTATGGTAATTAACCGAATTATCAATATAATTCCTTAGTTTCTAACTTATCACTTCCTTCATCAATATGACATTCTACCCAAGTACCCAGGGGCGGAACTAGGAAATGAAAGTATATATGGCTAGATTGACACAGTCGGCCGGTGGTCAGTCGTGACACATATCGGTGTGAGATTACTGTTTTTTTGTGCGCGAGGGCGAAATACATAAGATATTTTCATTATCTTATTAAAATCAGTAAATTATAACAAAATTTATATTTGTATACATTTTTTTCAAAAGAGAACAATAAAAGGTTTATAATAAATACTAGTTTTAAACCCGTGAAATTGCACGGGATTAGATATATAAATATATAATAGCTCGATAAATGTGAAAATTATGAAAGACTTAATTACAAATATTCGAAAACGGGTCAATGCATGTTTGATTGTTAAAATCGCTAAATTACCAAATGTTTTATTAAGTCCATGTTCTTTTGGACTTAATGATAAATTATAAATGTATGAGTTAAACAAATCAAACGCAATAACATTTCATATAAAATAAATATAAATGGTAAATAGAGGTGACTCAGATGGGGTCGGACACCAAACCTAATTGTATTTTAATATACAATTGGTCTGTCTTAAACAAATATATACGTCTTAAATATAAATAGGACAATTATTTTGTTAGTCGGTAGATTTTTTTCTTTTGTCTTACTTATAATACTATCCTCTTACAGCTCGGTTTATTGTAGACAGGTAATATCCGTCACAAGCTGAAAACGGATAGTACCCCTTTCAGAATATGCAAATGAGAGGGCAAAAGGGGTGCTCCATTTTCCACTCCGCTTGCCCTCCCCACTTGAATATTGTGAGAGGGACATTATCCGTCTTCAGCTTATGACGGATATGTCATGTCTTTAATGAGAAATTGTGATCCTCTTAAACTTAAATGAGACCTGTCTTAAAATACTTAAGACGATTCTAAAACAACTTAAATTAGAACTTGTATTTAACATATACTATGAGTAATGGGCCCATTGAATGGAGTACAAATTTATACTCCATATTATCCCACCCAAATGAAACCCTACGTCCCAACCCAGTGACCCGCAATACTCATCTGATCTCTGTTACTCATCTCCTCCGCCTCCTAGTGACCCACAACTATTCATCTCCTCCGTCTCCCTCACTCTCACTATTATTCACTATTGAATGGAAATTTTCCACTCAGAACTCATCTCCTTCTCACCAGTCACCCCCCTCGCATCACTCATTACCCTCAATACTCAATAATTTTAATCCATGATTTTTTTGTGTGTTTTATCTCCATCTCTATATCATACGAATATTATGGTAATTTTTTTCATTTACTTCGTAATTTAAGAGGTTCTTTTTTTGTTAATTCTCCAAAATAAGATCGGAAATATTCAGATCTAGTCATTGTAAATTAATGGATTTTTTAAAGAATAACCATCGTAATGCAGTCATTTTCAAAAGTTGTAGTTTATGTTGTTTATTTATTTTAATGAAAAATATTTTATCATGTAAAGTAGATCTACTGAGTACATATGATTTAAAAAAAATTATCTCATGAATTTGATTGTTACTTTCGTTTTGATTCTCATTATTTCTGATTTTTGTTTTTGGTTATTATGATTTATAGTAGTTAATAGTACTTATGCATTTATATGGAATCTTGGTATTTTTTTATTGGGTTACCGAGTCTTCATCGAATCTCGATGATGAGCGGTTATAGTCTGTCTGAGAGATTTTTTTTTAGTTGCAAGAGTTGTAATTTTAATTATTAATTGTATTATTTGGACTTTGTTTTGCAAGAAATTGTTAGTTTTAAATTTTTTTATTAAGTTTTATATTTATTATGTTTTCTTAGACTTTGTTATTGATAGAATATTGTAATTTCATAAAAGTCTAAGAAAACATAATCAAAATATGCTTATAACATCATAAAATCATGAAATATGAAAATATGCTTATAATATCATACGTACAATCATGGAATATGTAAATATGTAAATAATCTAAATCAGAAATATTAAGACTGAGCAGAGAGAGTAAATAAATAGAAATGTTAAGAGTGAGGAGAGAGTAAATAATCTTTTTCTTTAGACGTGGGGCCCGCTTACCCTTTGCTTTTCCTGACATTGAGGAACCAATCAGAAACATTTAAATGTTTCCGCTTTAGTATATAGTAGATTTAGAACTCAAAATCTCATATGATCTTTCCTTTTTTGAAATCGGTTTTTTTAAAGCGAAAAAATGGTTTATCTTAGAAGTACGAAAAAGTAGTTTAATACAATAATTTTTGTGCGAGATGGTCTAACACGGTAAGACGAACATTTATATACTCTTTGATGGCAATAAATGAACGAGTTTTTATAGAAAAGAATCGTCCCCCGATGTTAGACCGTCTTATGCTAAATTTTTTTTAATTTCAGTCACTTATTATACCAATCGTGCTAATAGATAAGCCTGCGAAATATATTTACAATGGTACACTAGGTTACTTAGTGAGCAATTCAAACTCGTTCCATTCATTACCTATTCCTTAAATCTTGCACAATAAAAAGATGACAATAATAATAGAGCTTAGAAGGTAACTAATAACATTAAGGGGCTGTTTGGTTAGAGGTAATTAAGAAAGGGTAATGGAATAAAACACTCTCATTCCTTTAGTTGGTGTTTGTTTGTGCTTTTTTTCTTTCCCTTTCCCCACTTTCAAGAGGAAGATTACCCATTATCCCCCTAAACTGATTCACCAGCTCCCCCAAGGTATCAATTTCCTTTCCATGATAACAACTCCCCCCACTACATACACCACATATGCCTACCGTCAACACCACAAACCACCCCATCCCCCACCGCAGCGAACACATAAAACGACACCGGCGTCCGACCAACACCGACGACCGCTCCTCATAAAGTCTGTATCACCGTCAAAACCACCCAAAACATCCCCAACCCCCAAAACTGCACCCTTAACGCCTGAAAAACTCCCCCAAGCCCACGAAACCCCCTCCCCTAACCTCGCAAATACCAGATCTGGTCTGAGAGGTGGTTTCGTAGGTGGGCCTGGTTTTTTTGGGTTTGTTTTTGACTGGAAATGCAAAGGGGTGGAGCTCCGGCGTCGGCAAAAGGATGGTGTTCTGTCGACAACATCACGGTGGCGCATCGACTGGTGTTGGTGGTGGTGTCGGAGAGGGTGTTTCGTGGTGTTGATAGTGGTGTAGGTGGTAGATGTGGTGTGGGTGGTGTTTAAATATTATGATTCCCTTTCATACTACTTTTCATCCAAACATATTAGAATGAAATGGGTAATCCCTTACCTTTCCCCTTCATTACCTTTTCTGATTCCATTCCCTTTCCCCCGCGCGAACCAAACGACCCCTAACTATTTTTAATCTCAAGTAAAATCTTCCCAAAAAGTTGTCATGATGTGAATAGTAATTTAGTTTTGCACTCAGCTCTCAAGTAGCCAATTTTACGTCAAAAAAAGAGGTGATATGTTAATAATACTACAATGTCAGGTAATAAATATAAGTTGGTGAAGTACGAAAAACTAGACAGGAGCGTCTTTATGTGCATCTAGCGCACTGTAAAAATCTCTCAAATACCATTGATGCATACGAGCTTTAGAGTGATCCACGAACAAGGTGTAATTACACCACAAGAGTGTAGATATAAAAAGTGGAATACAAACCAATACACTCCATCGAGCAAAGAAGAAACTCCTACACCTTGGTGATCGAACTCCTGAGAAAAAGACCAATAAACTAAGAGATTTAGCAAGTAGAAAACAAGGACAAAGAAGTCGGACTTAGTGTTTTTCAAGGCTCGTTAATTAAGAGTTTGTTAATAAGCTTATGCAAGGTGCATTGTCTCAGGGGCTTTGTTAAACAGAATTCGCCAATAGAAAATAAACAAATGATCGGAACATAAGCCCCAAAATCACCATAGAGCAACATCATCGAGCCAATCCAACCCAAATATATGACGAAGAATGAAACTACAAAAGCTTTACAGAGGCCATTATTCCAACATGCAAGTGCAGAATACGAAAATAGGAAACAAAAAGAAGTCAGACTTAGCTTTGTTAATAACGAGTTCGTACATAAGTTTCAAATAATCTTATGCAAGGTGCATTGTCTTAGAGGCTTAGTGAAACAGAATTTGCCATAATAGAAAACAAATAAATGATTGGAACAGAAAGCTTAAAACAAGCTCGCCAATTCTGCTTCACTTAGCCCCTAATTCAATTGGACAATGCACCTTGTATAAACCTGATAAAAGATGACCAGTTAGTAAGCAACAATCCCCGCTCGTCAAGTTCGCAAGGATCTTATCGTCGATGATAAATCGACATTTTATTAAACGAAATTGACATTTTTTAGGAGGGAATAATAATAAACAATTGACAATTTGGCCTAGTGGTGATTTTAAAATAGCCAAGAACCCACGCGAAATAGTTCTATAAATATTTGCCAATGCATAAGGATGGTTTGCATCAACGCAAATCAACAAACAATTAAACATTATTATTGCAAGTAATTTAGTAGCTCTCAAATCTCAATAACGCCAAAATGTTGAACCACTCTAAACTTATTGTCATTGCTTTTATTTTGCTCGTTGCATCAGGTTTCTTCTTTATTGCTATATTTATTATATTTCATTAATACAGTCTCTTTAAATGTGTCACAACCGAAAATGTCTTAGTCTAGTGATTTAAACAGAGGTATTTTGGACAATAGGGCACAGGAATACACTCATACACTCTTATTCATTGTATAAATCATAAATGTATAGACTTGGAGTAAAACTGATAAATGAAATCATTTAAATGACAAAAACTTTGAGATCCGATGTCGTTCAAGGTTTTTTATTTTTTGTTATTTTGACATCGTGTTCAAGGTTTTAAGTTGTAAAGAACCTCAAAAACCTTTAAAAAGTAGTACGACATTTGCATTTTGTTATATATAGGTTTGTTGTATTTATGTAGATGTCAGCTAGTTTAGTTGGTAAAATCATAATAAGAGGTACTAATGACATGAGTTCTAAACATCAGCACCTTATCCGCTAGGGGTGAGCAAAACCGTATATCCGATACGGTTTTCAAAACCGTATCGGGTATCCGGTTTTAAAAATCTCAATTTTGAGTATCCTTATCCGATACGGATTTTCCGTATATCCGGAAACCGTATATCCGGTTTTTCCGTATATCCGGAAACCGTATATCCGGTATCCGGTTTTTCAATTAATTATGTAAAATTTTATGTCTTATTTTTATTTGTTTTGTGATTTTATGATTTTTCTTAATAAGTTAAAAGAGTATTATATATTATAAGAATAAATAACTCAAAAATGTTTAAAAGTAATAAGATTGAGTCACGGATATACCCGACATTTAGTGGTTTTATGATTTTATTTTTATATTTTATATTAAAAATAGGAACCGTATCGGAAACCGTATATCCGGTTTCAAATTTTGCCGATACGTATCCGACACGGTTTTTTATAAACCGTATCGTATATACGGAAATTCGTATCGGATATACGGAAATCCGTATAATTGAAACCGTATATCGTATCGGATACGTATAATAAAACCGTATCGTATATTTTTGCTCAGCCCTATTATCCGCCCTTATGACTCCCTTACTAAAAAAAAAGCATATACTCGGTTTTTCTTGACATTAACCACATATGTTCGTTTCCTTGAATAATGATTGATTTAATTAATTTTATGCAATATTTTTCAACAGGAGAATTAATGGAGTCGAAGCTAGAAGTAGCCTCAATGAAGGGAGATATTACAATGAAAGCGCATCCGCTTAGCTCATCACGACGCCTTTTGCATTGTCTTGGAGCAAGGTGGAATGTTGATTGTGGATCTTGCCTCTGGTGCTGCTCTGGATCATGCTTACGTGATGCGTTCTTCAGTTACTGTCGGTGTGATTAAGATAATACTCTCTCCGTCTCAATTATCATTATTAAAACACCCTTCGTCAAAAAAATAAGACAAGGTAAATAGATGATTGGACGGAGATAATGAATTGCATTTTCATTGCTCCATCATCAATAAGTAATGTTTTAAAAGACATTATGTAGGACTTGGGCGTAAATGATGCAAGATGAATGTTACTAGCTTGTCTTTCCTTCAAATATGTTAAAAACTTTTTTTCTAAGGGAATATTTATGTTATGTTTTGAGTTTGTGTTCTGCATACAACTTGTCTTACTGAAGACGGCACTATCCGTCACAAGCTGAAAACGGATATTGCCCCTCTCACAATACACAAGTGAGAGGGCAAGTGGGGGGCTTCATTTGCCCTTCCTACTTGCATATTGTGAGAGGGGCACTATCCGTCTTCAACTTGTGACGGATAGTGCCCGTCTTCAATGTGAATTTGTGTTCTGCATATCTTTGGTGGGCATTCATCTGATTCATGAGAGCATCCCTGAATGTGCACCCATACTAATGTACAGATGCAAACACTTTTTTTCCCACTAAACAGATGCATAGACTAGTACTCCGTACACAAAGAAAACGACATAAAGCCGATCAAACATCTACAAAAACGCAAAATCACATTTTAGACCGGCAATAAAAATGGTACCATGAAAAAATGGTCACATAAGCCCGTCTGAAACTTTTAAACGGAATAGGCTGTCTGAAATGAGACCTACTGAAAAAAAATACCTATTTTTCATACATGAAAGAAAAACCTCCTCTCTTTCATACTGATTTCTCTATTCCCTGCTATCTTCGTCGTCTCAATTTCAATTAATTAGTTGGGTGACTTTATAAACATTTTGACAATAATGTCTGAAGCAGAAAAACAACCAGTACAAAGGGACCAATACAATTTGATTCAAAACATTATTCATAAAGAGAAAGATTAAAGAAAGTATTCACTCGAAGTAAACTGGTGGAAGAAGATAGAAGTATTTGTGGAGCAAATCGGTAAGAGTAAGAACACTAACAAAGGCTCTCGAGATGTTTGTTTCTGACTGTCGCTCGTAAAATGTGCTCACCTCCACCGTTGCTTTTAATCAAGAGAAGTAATGCTGTTAAGATGTGGCTTTCAGAAAGTATAGCTTCATAGCATCAAGATAAAATGCCACTTATCCAACCTAATTATCTAATAGATGTGTTCCGCTACGAACACAGGATAACACAAAGAAGCTTCACATAGTAACCACAATACGAAATTGCATATCAATTACCGGTTATTCAAAGCCACCTTCGCTAATTTGTGAGCTATGATGGAACATTAAAACCATTTCACATTATGAGTTTTCTACTAGCGATGGTAAGAAACAGCGGTTGAGGCCAAAGCTTGTAAAGCTGTTTCAGCAGAGAAAAGAGGGTTATATGGTTATGCCTATCACAAACTGATCCCTTGGCAATTGGCATTACAGAGTTACACACCAATCGGGCACTATGCCAAGAGATCCTTTCAGGTAAGGCTTCCAATCTGCATCAACCGCGGCGCATATATTGATATATGGGAATAACTTCCCTCAATAACCCCGATAAAAACATGGCTCTCTCAAACAGAGGTAATGAGCGTGTATGTTCCGTCATCCCGCTAAGTCGTGCCTTACAGGAGTTGGGGACCCACCTAGCGAACATTAACGGTTCTAGGCCTCATTGATGGACCAGAGGCTGCAGCCATGTTTCATATACACCGAAGGAGGATGCAATTAGCAATCACGGAGCACTACACTGTTACAAACTTACTGCGATGTCAAATCGTCCAGAACATACTAATGACAGTTTATTCCATATGGGCTAACATATACAGTAACATGAAGATTTGGGGTATATTTGAATAGCATTTAAGAAGGGAAAAGAAGGGGAGAGAATTTAGCATTAATAAGTACAGAAAATTTCCCTACAAATTCTTGCTACGACGGAAAGGATTACGATTTGTTTCGGAAGAGGTCGAGGATATCTTACTGGCATTGCTAATCAAACAAGATAAATTATAACCTCTCCATTTCCTTCTAATTCCCTCCAACGAAACAAGCTTTTTATAGTCGTGATATTTGAGGGCGAGCATTTTTCCAAATTATGACAGGAGATTGAGGGAATGAAGTTACTAATTATCATGAGAGCACAATCTCATAAGTTAAATTGTTAAACCAGTCATCTTCTTTCCATTTCTTATGTCCTTGTCCAAATTATTGTTGATGAAATTAGAAAAACACGAAAAACAGGGACATAAATATGTTAAAATATGCAGACTCTCGATTTAACCCTCAAAAATGAATTTTTGTTTTTGAAATAGAGAAAAGCAAACCGCCAAATATCTTAATAATCTAGATTCAATTTTTACCTTGAAGTAAGTTACTATGCTGTAATTCAGCTGCTCATGCAAAAAAAAATGTGATCATTTTCAGCTTCGAAACCCAACTCAGTCGCCAACTCGATCACTCTTCATGTCATAAACACCCATATCACATTCACCCGACTTCGCATTTCCCCATAGTCATATTCATATAAATCATCGGTGAGATAAATACAACTACTTAGCAAGCTTGTAGCATGTGCTACAGATACACACATAGAAGCATGTCATCCAAATCTTCAATTTCCTCGCAACTCTTGTGTTTAGGATTTAGTCTGTACACCTCAAAAAGTTAGTTTGATTCACATAGACTGCATCGGAATCATCATCAACCGAATTCCTCGAGTCATCCTTGCATCTGAACACCATTAGCAGATCATTGCCAGATTGTACCAAATATATTGCTTTTACCTCTGTTTCTTTAACTGACGCGAAATTCACCAAGTTAGTCGGTGAATAATCATAGGTTTGACAAGCTCAAGACGGTGAAATTCCTCAACATTCCAAAACACAATTACTCCATCATCATACAAAGCAAATATATGATCATTCATCGCCACAACATCAATCATTGAAACACCTAAAACACTTGTGTCCCTGACTAGAACTGGTGTCCAAGACTAATCTCTATGCCTAGCAAAAACTGCGGCCGTGCAATCTTTATAAAGTACCATAATAACAAACTCATGATGATCATTTTGACATACTTAGAGCATAATAACCTCGAACAAATAACGAGCCAAGAACCAACGGATACATTGTCCATCTTCCTGAGGTGCGGTCACAATGGTTTTCAAAATTGGGAAACTAATGCGAGCCTTGGTGAGTGGATTGAACAATTGACAATTGAAGCCGCTGTCAGTGTCAACCTTTGCAACCCAGCCATAAGCTGAACCTCAACACCTCGTCCCGAATGTCTCATGAGTCTCAACCGGTAACACTTATTATTGTCTAGATTAAAGATCTTCCGAACACAATTCAGACTTTCGTGACTATTTTCAGCAAGTAAAAACCATGGCACCGGTATCGGCCTCCTCTGGTGTACTAGCACCGTAAAGTATTCAAAGTCTTCCAATTTCATGCCAACGGCACCAAGAACATCAAGAGGCAATGCACACCAAAGAGCCATGTACTAGCAGCTTAAATATTCGAAGTATTAATATTAGTGAGTAGTTCTTTGTTTTGGCGAATGATTTGTATCAGGAGGAAGTATGTCATTAGCAGTAACGAAAACCATTACCGGGGTGGAAAAGGGATACGTCTGCACTGTACATATGATTATGAGAAGTATAATTCAATATGATTTCTATTACTATCAAATTTGAGTGATGAGCTATGATTCACTATGATCCGGTACAATCGAAGATAGCTCAAGGAGTTCTTGTCGAAACCCATTTCAAAGCAAAGCTTGACTAATCTTTAATCAATGACTAAAAGTCTAAGACAAAATTACAAATTTAGTAAAAAGATTAGAACCAACCCATTCAGCCTAAGTGACAAGTAAAGTGTTGATCACCCGAAAAGGATTATAAAACACCATATTAGAACTAATCCTTGAATTTCACAGGTCACCCAACTAGTTAATATCTTGAGACTTTCAGACCTAATCTAGCTAAGAAAACGATTAAACCCTCAAAGACGAATTTTTCTTTGGGAAAAAATGGGGAAAAGCAAACCCCCAAGTATCAGTCATCAAGATTTGTGGACTTGGGCAAGATGCTTACACCAGAGAGACATTCTAAAGCCGAAAATCTGACCCCTTGCTTCCACTCTTGCTTATAGGTGACGCGGCTGGTAGGCTCCCATTGCAATCTCTGTGTCCCTTCCTCTGTCCATTGATATCTGGTTGATGTTGGCGGATCCAACAATGATGTATTCATCGTATACGGTAAAACACGGCTAAATTAAAAAAAAAATCGGGAAAAAATTAACATTAATAGTTAAGAGATTTCTTACAAGAGAAGCACCGATACTAATGACTACATCGATGTAGCTTAAGTCGTTATGTTCTCATATACGGAATGATGGATCCTCTTCATTACTTTTTTTCTTCATCTCCTCCCATTTCCTCTAATACATCAATATAAAATTATTAATCCCTCTCCACCTCTTCAAAATAGTCGACCGTTAGATCGTTCTGAAACAAAATTTAACACTCAACCAGAACTGAAAGGTACTGGAGATACCGCTCAGATATTATAGCCTTCCTCCAAGCATATAAACCTAAACATACAATGTATATGATCCGATGGACAAGCTACTCCGATTTATTTTTTAGACCCTTAAAATACCCTAGCAATTTGATCTTGCGAGATAAAATAAATGAATAAAAAAGGAAGAATTACGAAACAAATGTCCACATAATTAATAATACAAAGTATCTTAAAACTTTCCCAGCTAACTTCGCTTAGACAACGATTAAACCATCGAAGATCAATTTTCATCTTTGAAATAGAGAATAACAAACCCCTAAGTTAGTATTGTATTCATCTAAGATTTCAATTTTACCTCGAAATAAGTTGGCACATCAGCTCTTGAAAAAAAAGTGCAATCATGGTCATCAAGTTCAAAACCCAGCTCAGTCGTCAACTCGCAAACGAGGCCGTGGCTCAAACTTCAAGTTTATACGAGAGTATCCATAATTTAGAGCTGAGGAATAAACAACGTTGGCGGGCAAAATACAGAGCGTGTATCATCGCCTTCATAGAATTGCCATACTTGATCATTCTTCAAGTCATAAACACCCATATTACGTCCACTAGGCTTACATTGCATTCCCCAACAATCATAATCATCATCGGTGAAATAAATGCAACCACGTTGCAAGTTTGTAGCATGTGTTACAGATACACACATAGAAGCATTACCACCTACAAACAATGCCCTATCGCCCAAATCTTCAATTTCCTCCCAAGTCTTTTCTTTCGGATTTAGTCTGTACACCTCAAAAAAGTTATTCTGATAAACATAGTCATCAACTACATACCTCAAGTCAATCTTGCATCTTAATACCATAAGTAGATCACTACCGGATTGTACCAAATATATTGTTTCTGCCCCTGTTTCTTTAAACGATGCGTAAACTACAGACGTGTTGGGTGAATACTTCCTAGGTTTGACAAGCTCAAGGCGGTGAAATTCCTCAACATTCCAAAACTCAATTTGCCCATCTTCATACAAAACATATACATGACCATTCATCGCCACAACATCAACCATAGAAGCATGTATAGGACTGTCTCTGACTTCTACTGGTGTCCAGGATTGATCTCCATGCCTAGCGAAAACCGCGGCCTCCCAATCTTTATAAAGTACCATAATGGCAAACTCATTAGGATCATTTTGAGATACTTTGAGCACAATAACCCTGACAATAGAACCAGTCAGTAACCAACAGATAAAGTCTTCATCATCTTTGTCTTCATAGGTCTGGGGTGCAATTACGATGTTTTGCAAAGTTGGGAAACTAATGCGAGCCTTGGTCAGCGGATTGAACAATTGACAATTGAAGTCGCTGTCAACCATTGCAACCCAACCATAAGCTGAACCCCAACACCTTGTTTTGAATGTCTCTGGGAGTCTCAACTGGTAACACTTATTGTTGGCAAGATTAAAAATCTTCCGAACACAACCCGGGTTTTCATGGGTATTTTCAGCTAGTAAAAGCCATGACACTTGTATTGGCCTCCACTGGTGCTTTATTAAGGTTGATACGTGATTCCAATCACGACATACTGCAGTAAAACAGATAAAATCTTCGATAGTTTCCAACTTCATAGCTATGGCACCAAGAACATCAAGAGGCAATGCAGTCAAAAAAACCATCCTAGGAGCAAACAAATTCAAAGTGTTAAATTGAACACAAAGCTAGAGAGTTTACGCAACAACTTACAAGGGAACGAGGAATATAACAGAAAAGTGAATTAAGGAAGGGAGAGTTGTAGAATGTTGATTAAATATTTACGAGTATATTACATAACGGCTTCTCGAGCACATATAAAATGTTTTCCTAAAAATTATTTGGCTCCCTTATTGAATGCCCGGGTGGATCAAAAGTCACAAGGGACGGGGATATTAAGAGTCTATATCTAATGCGGTTGCAATAAACTAGCATTAGATCCTACCATATGCAAAAATGATTTTATTTTTATTTTTTTTTTGTAAAAATGTAAGTTTCATTACTTAGCAATAATCATGCCTATTACATCAACAACATTTACCAAAAAATACACAAGTGAATCAACTCAATCAACTCAACCAAGCTAAAGAGGTCAGACATGGGTTGAATCTAATTTAAGGGCTTTACCCTCTTGCGAGAGAGCCCTTCCAGAAATTCTCGACCGCTAAGGACAATCCCGGGCGAAAGAGGGGGTTTGGAAATAGTTTTAAACAGATGAATTAATTAATGAATAATTCGGAAAACTGTAATTAAACTGAGTTGGTCCAAAATCCTCTTTCTCAAAGTCGACAATTGTATGTATATACTAGAATACCCCAACCATTAGACAAATTAACATAGCTAGCCTGAATATCTTCCTCCGTCCGTTCAGTCCAATTCACTATATTTCAGTATTTCACTGACATAAATTCTCATTTAAGACGGGCACGGTTCGTTTTGAGCTTAAGATGGGTTACCAAATCACCCCACTAATTACCTTGAAAATATCAAAAGTTTTATCTTTATTACCAACATGTGCTAGTATTTGACCCGTCTTAAGGCTTAAGACGGATAGTACCCGTCCTAATCAAGACTCATTGTTTGACCAAATATGTGACAAGAAATTTGGTAATGTAACACAGAAACATGCACCTTTGCTAAATCAACAAGTAAAAGTTGAGCATAACTAGGAGAGCCTCTATAACACAGTAAATTAGGCAACAGATTTCACTTAGTAACTCCCTCCGTCCCAATCATTTATTTATCTTTGATTAAAATAATTATCGTATAAACAAATGATTGCAAAGAATGAAGTATTTGAGTTAGTAGTTAGTACACCCTAATTATCTGTAAATCAGTTAATTAACAACAATAACTAATCAATAAAAATTGGGTGGGGGTGGGGAGTGAAGAAGGATCAAAGAACTAACCTCGTGTGAGTTTCGAGTAACTTTCAAAAAGATGAAGCAAAGGATAAAGACAGTGTGGATAAGAGGGGTAAACTCTGGGGGTCTACCACGGCTAAATCACGCCCCTTTTACTTGTTCTAGCTAGTGTCATTTAAGACGGTGCGACTCGTCTTAAGTTTAAGACGGAGCGACTCGTCTGAAGTTAAAGACGGTTCAAGCTCTTCTCACAAAGAGCAAGTCATTTCTAAATCGCTAACCTTGTCTTATCTACCCGAGTAGAATATCTTTATTCGTTGGAAATTTGTGACGCATATATCCGTCATAAGGGGACTTATTGTTACTTTACATCCCTGGAAATACATGGCAAACGGGTCAATCAGATCGAGTTTGGGCATAGTCAGTTCGGGTCGGGTCAGTTCGGGCTTATCATATTATCGAATTAGTTCAGGTCGGGTACGGGTCAGGTCGGGTCGGGTTAGTTATACCAGGCCTCCCTGGAAATTACTATTTTACGCTTTTCTTAATTTTTCTCTAATACTCCCTCTATTCAATTCCAAACACAACATTTCTCTTTTATACGTTTACCAATACACTAATTTTAACGTAAATATCTCGAGTTTTACATTATAAAAAAATATAAATTTTTTATATTTTTATTGTTCTTATAAAGGCGAATCTAACAAGATCCCACATGACCATATTTTGTGTTACATATTGCAAGAAATCGTAAAGATTCTCTCCATTTATGAATAGTGTCAAAAAAAAGAAATGTTGTGTTTGGAATTGAATGGAGGGAGTACTATTTACGCACCCCATTAACAACGAGTTGAGGAAAAACAACTTTAGTTAGTAACTAGTGTAACACCCGTGAAAATCCCGATTCACGGGATTGTTTTTCATTTTTTAAAATTGTATGTATTTAATATATTTGAATGAATGTTAGACGATATATCTAATCATTATTATTAAATTAATTTAACAAAAATAAGTTAACATTCATTCTCTTCAAAATTAACTCAAACTTTCATAATCAAAACTAATATAGCAACTTACCTTTATGATTATTGTATAAACTCAACCTTCTAGTTTTAACACTAATATATAATCCCTCTGTTTCACATTATATGACAGTTTTTGTTTTTCGAGGTGAGTCTTTAATTTTAATTTTTTTTTTTAAAATATTTGTCTAAAAATTATAAAAACTATACCATAAAAATCCTTATTAATAGAGCTTTAAAATGAGTATACATTTCATTATGTTTACTCTTATATTTTGAGAGATATTGAAGAGAGAAGGGAGTGTCTCGAAAAGTAAGAATGACATATATATAAAAAAAACAGAGGAAGTATTCTTAATACATCTATATAAATAAATTTGGTCGAATTTTATTTCTCCTAAAATAAATTTGCGCTAACTTGTTTAACTCATAATTCTACCATTTACAAATTTCGTGCGAGGTGGTGTTGGTGGTTACAGGTTAGTGTGGGCACTGTGCTGGATAGACGTCAAGAAGAAAGTGAAGTGAGGAGAGACAGGGGTATAAAATGTAACCATTATATGACTGGTAACATTTTATGGATGATTACTTTTTATCATAAAATGGTCACATTTAGTCCGTCACAAGCTTTTGACCGTCAAAAGAGACCAACTGTTCATCTTTCACCATGAAAAAAATTGGTAAGCAAGTTAAATGAGCCTAAAAAGACTAAACAAATGAATGTTTAGTAAAACACCCTTTTATTCTTTAGAATTTGTTACAACAAAATATTTAAATTCCTATTTAATTTACCAATACATAATTACTCTTATAGAGCACTTGCTACTGCTTATAATAAGTTGTAATTTTTTTAGCTTAATCTTTCACAATTCTATTATACTGGCTTTCTTTGCTCCTGTGAAGATGAGTTTCCTTTGGTGTTTCTATGCTTTGTTCTTACTGAGATTTGTCGTTGCCTTTAGTGCATAGCTCCTCTAGTTCATCTTCATCCTTGTTTTGTTTGCCTTGGGAATTGGGATTCACCATTCCGTTACTCCTCCATTTCTCCACCAATTCCACCACGTCACAACTTGGAGTTGATTGAGAATTTGTAGAATGAATTAACATCATCCGTCTACTTAGAAATGCAGAACATCGATTAGAATCGAAATTACGTGCCAAAAGTGTTGTTAGATTCACTGATAGTGAATTATCAATCAACATGTGTTAGATACACCGTCATAATTTGCACTCATAGATCATCACCGTGTTTGCCAAAAATTAACTTGATCAACTAACGAATTTTTAATAGCGATGAGGAGATGTGCTCAACGCTAAACTTAAGTAGTTTAGGTTCTTATTGCTAAATTTTTGCATAGGTCGGGTCCTTGTTACAAAAACGCTTAACAACAATTTATATGACGCCCGAAAGTATGAACTCCCACTAAACGCTAACCAATGAAACAAAAACAAAGTACATAAAAAATTGGAGCGACTGAAATTTACATTATTTGACTAAGATAATGCGAAAAACTCAGCAGAGTCAGAAATTTTCGGTAACTTAGGTCAATCTCAGCAAAATGTACGTCACAGTAAACTCAAAATACCAAGATTTTTCACCAAGAAATTGAAAACGTCTGGCAAAATATACAAATGATAGTCAAACATCACTAAATTAATTAATATAAAATGTGGAGTATTTACAAAGTTGGAGTCACAAAACAATATACTTCGACTTCAATACTGAAGTTGGTCCCTTATTCCTTGAATAGTTGAATAGTTGATTGTCCTGCAAAAAAAACATAAAGATACAACATTAGTGCCGATAGTGTAAGAAATGCTACTGAGAGTGCATGATGAAAAACTACTCATGAAGTTGAAAAAAATACTCCCGCAAATGAGTCGTCGTCAATGGTCAATTAATATAAAGCGTATTGATGCGTTGTAATTTGATCCGTCAACAATGGTGAATGTATTGATAAATGTGTTAAGAAGTAATTTCTTTGTAAAACATGTAATCTGATCCTGGGAAAGAAGAGAAAGGGTATTATTTGATCAATAGTATTGGGAAATGGTAAAGGACTGAAAATGTAGTTTACTATTTTGCCCCTCTATTTTCTGCATCCTCATGCTGCCACATCAGCAGGGATTGTTTTTAACTCACGGGATTGTTTTTAATTTTTAGAAATTAAACTTATTTATTAAATTTTGAAAATGAATATTAGACGTGTATTTAAACATTACAAAAACATATACTACCCATACTTATAATACAGTATATCTTTATATATACGGGTTTGGTGTCCGATCAAGATGACAAACTTGCATACTTATGTCGTTTTAGAGATAAAATTGTTTCGCTTTATTTGTCGTTTTGGTGAAAAAATTGTTCCGTTTTATTTGTCGTTTTGTACATCCAGTAAAGTTTTGTCTCTAATTGCTAACTCTAACGCAATATTGCAGGGATCAAAGTCATATATATGGGTAAAATAAGACTTGATACAAAAATTCATGTTTTTTTCAATTTCAAGAGGTATTTATTACACTTAATTACTATTTTAACATTTTCAATGATTTTTCTTAATTCTTGATAAAAAAAATCCTAAAATGACATAGTATAAAATAAAACAAAGGGAGTATCAATTAACCTATCAACTAACTCTAAACTATTATGAAGCTAGGATTAAAATTGGTAGTTTGGCCATCAAAAGGAAATAGAGTAAATTTCCATTTCATTATTTGTTTATCAATAATTAAAATATTACACACAATTTAAAAAAATTAAATTTTAAAATAAAGCAAATGAATGACACAAATTTTAAAATAATGTGTAGCTACTTATTACAAATATACTAAATTTGTACGACGACATACCACAACCAATCTAGCCCGTGACGCTCTTTTAATTAAGATCTCAAACAACTCTTTTTTTCACCGGCTCTTATTTATATCGATTGTGAAATATTTTTTTTAAATAATCGTCCACGATCAGGATTTGCCACCAAACAACTATATATGTTCTCAAAATAAAACGAAAAGTTGGGTACGGATTATATAGTTACAATACAAAGAATTGGTGAAAATGAAATTTAAACGTCGTTTGAGTCAATACGAAAACCATATTATATCACGAATTATTAAATTGTCGTTGATTCAATATATATAGAACCACGAATTATTTAATAGTTGTCGAGGCAATGTAATTGTTATCGAGTCTTGTCCCAAATTCCCGAGTTATTTCTTATAGTAGCAAATATTGCATCACGAAAACCTATTAGTTATTATTAAAAATACAATTACAGGAATCTCTAATTATCTCTTGTGTGGTTTATATCTTTTTCATATAATATAGAGAGTAGCTCCTTTACTTACTGTATATTAGTCTCATTTACTTAGATATCGACCATTGCAATCAAGCTTGGTGTGTGTTAGCTTTTGCTAGAAACGAATAAAACATGATTATATGCTAGGCTGCTAGCTAGCATAAGAACACCATACGCGCTCGTGTATACCCCCAAAATTTAAATATCATATCCGTATTAAATTGATTTGGGGATCGGATTTAGGCCGGGTTTTCCAGATAATCATCCAGTATTGATGGCGAATACTACGATCCCTGACGACGGTGAGAGGCGACTGTCACTAACCTGGTCGATTAACTCGCAGCCCGCAGGACGGTGGCAGCGGCGATTCGGTGATGTATAGAGTATTGGACTTCATAGACTCGTCGAATACCGTCCGTGAAACCAAACAAATCTTTATATATGTATAAGAATTTTTACTGAAAGATGATTGATAAAATTAAGAAATTTGGAAAGTAATTAGTGCACACAAATCTTAAAATAAACTGGCAATCTTTGATTCTGCTATAAATAATAATGGAATATTTTTGAGTATTACGGTGATTTTATTTTGAGAAGATAAATGGTTTTGTTCAGGTAATGGTGAAAGTAGTTGGTGAGTTGTTCTGAGAAATTTAATATGTGAGCCAGAACCTAGGCATAAAGATGGAAACGTAATGACAATTATACCCCTTATTTCAATAATTATTCTGTATTGGTCTGAGTTGGCAGCCATTTGCTGCTCTAATTGGCCGAAAAAAATTGGATGTGTGAGAGTGAATGTGAGGCCTTGTTGAGTGAAATTCTGAAATCTCAAGCTGCCACCTCAGCAGTTTTACATTTTTTTTTATATATATAATTATTAATTTAGGTATTAATTAATGAACTGAAAAAAAATGGAATTAATGAAATAACGCATTTTTATATATTTTTTAGACAATTAACAACAACAACAACGATTTAAACTTTTTATTATTACTAAACAACGATTTAAATTCCGACAAAAAATGACGATTTAGAACAAAAAACTTGAAACGGGAATAACTTTGTACTCGAGTGTCTGATTTCAACGATTTTTTTTAATCAAATCGCTTATCTCGACGAGACAACATATAAGCCTAGGTTGGTTCGTGTTTTCCACATGAACTAACCCGAGTCGATTAATTTACCCCACACAAATGGGCAATGACAATTTTTTTTTACTTTTTCTATTGCGTTCATCTCGTCAAGATAATAGATTTGAAAAAAAATCGTCAAAATCGGATATTTGGGCACGAAGTTATGGCGTTTAAGTGATAAAATATTCTCACATTGACAAGATGTTGAGCTTTTCAACCTTTGAACACTGCCCCAAGTTGGAGTCTGCGCTATATGAACACAATAACTTTAGATTACATTTGTACATGTACGAGTATAAGATAGGATTATGGCTTCAGATTATATTTGTACACAATAACTTAAGATTTATATTGCCAACATATAATTTGCCTTAAGAATATACAGGAGTCATGTTATGATGTAGGAATATCTATGATATTAATTTACAGGATTCACAGCAACAGTCTGTTGTATGAATTTATGTAGTGAGGACTGGAGGAATAGGACGTTCACGAGACTTGGATCCGAGGATAGTAGCTTTTGTGTCAGGGAAACACTTCTCAGCATCGGATAGTGTTGTTATACGGCCGTCTTTAGTGACTTGGACAGGATAAGGAAGAATGTGACCAGGCAAGTCGCGAGAGAAATCTCTGCTTGAATAAATTTTCCAATGTTGATCTGCTATCTGATTGACTTGATGCATGCATTCCAGTGACTCGGGATAGTCAAAAGATTTTTGGACTTGGGCAAGATGCTCGAACCAAAGAGACATTCTAAAGCCGAAAACCTGTCCCCTTGCTGCCTCTCTTGCTGATAGGTGACGCGGCTGGTAGGCTCCCATTGCGATTTCTGTGTTCCTTCCTCCGTCCATTGATCTCTGGTTGATGTTGGCGGATCCAATAATGATGTATTCATCATCGACTGTAAAACACAGAAAAGTTAAAAAAAATCAGGAAAAATATAACATCAAGAGTTGATAATGTGAGTGAGCATAAAACTTCTTGGTTACCTATCAGCATCTTTGCATGAACATAAATCATGAAGCGACGACTAATCTGAGCCCTCAAATAGTCAGAATCGGTCTCTGGTTTTTGTTCAGGCACGTATTCTCCTGGTTTCAAAACCTCTCGATTACCAAGACAGAAAAATGACAGATAGTCTCTTGGATGTGCGTTAATCTTTTTACGCTGAATAGCAGCTGCAATGTCAGTATACATCATCTCCATTGTTCTTCGCTGATAATATAGTATGTCTTGAACAATAGCACTTTCGGGTTCTCCTTCTGGCCACATCGGGATCACAATGTAGACGCTAAATCTCTCTCCGGCATCTATCTTGCTGATGATCTTTAGGGATAACTCTTTTGGTATGAGATTCAAGGCACCAACTTCAGGGATATTTTCAGTTTTTTCTTCAGGCTTCCAACCATATGAACTTCCAATAAAGTACTGATTTTCAATGTAGATGAAGTTCTTTGCCCGTCTTATAGCATTCACATACGCATCTTGGATACTGTGATCAATGATGCTTCCTTTGTCCGAAACAAGGCCACATTCAGCCGCCTTTTTGGGATCTGATGGAAAATCTACAACAGATCCACCATCAATTGACCGGAATATTTGAACATTCCAACTTTCGCCATCATCTCTAGACGTCACTGGTGTGCTGGAAATTCTTTGGTTGAGCTCGCTTTGTGAATATAATAATCGTTGGCCTGCTTGTTTTTTCCACCTTTGCTCGAAGTTTGTCAACACATCCCTAGCGACAGAGCCTTCTACCCGGCAATGGATATCATGCCAGGGCTCCCTCGGTCCACCTTTCTTGATTGATGATCCGGGAAAGTTGGGTTGATGGAAATCATTCTTGTGAACCGTGTCCAATGTCCTAAAAAGAGAATGATCTTGCGTGTCATACCTTCCGTCACAAAGATCAATCCCTCCAACAAAACTAACAATCCTTCTATTCCCACCCGTGCTCTCACAATCAACCACCACCGTCTTCTGATGGTGAGTGAACACAGCTTCACTCTCAACTCCCTGAAGTGCGCTTCTTCCTTTGTCGGGTATTCGAGGGCACCTAGCACATAGAACTTTGGATCCCCGGAAATAATCTACCGTGTCTTCATCATGGGTTCCCATCAAGCTAAAACTTTCATGGAATGTTTGACGAATCCATTTTTTAGAAGTAATATCATCCCACACAAGCACGAGAACTTTCATGTCCTTTTCTTCGGCTTTCTTTATAAGAAGCTCTCCCAGAGTAAGCTTTTCTAGGCCACCGGGATTCGGTCTACGTGGGTCCCTTATTAAGGTGATGTTGGTGTAAACAGACCACCCAGTTATGTAAATTAAGTATTTAGCATTCACAATAGCATCAAATATGTCCTTCCAGCATCGTTGTGGCTCAAACCTCATATTACGAGACAACTCAATTTTAGGTCGGAAAGTATCAGAGACATGCGCGTCGTGATACAGGGAAACTTTACAGCCTTGTTTCTGCTTGAAGTATGTCGAAGGAACTCCTCCAAAGTTCGGAGTTTGAATCCCTTTAGACCAGTTCGGGTCACGAGTGACATCAGAAAACTGTACATTAACACGTATTTGTGACCCTATGGGCTTACGGTTCTCATCAACTAGGGGGATCCATTTGCTTATGCGTGCACCATTTATGACTTCGTCAACTGACAAGTGAGCTCTACCGATAAGGGTAGCACTAACAGGATTTTCATCTTTGACGGTAAATATGATTTCTGACGCTTCATGAGCACAATAGATTTGAAACGACTGAAACCACTGGGGTTTAGAAGGCGTATCTTTGACTTGCGTGTGTGCAACTCTTACATTATCCAGATCAACTGTGGCATACAGTTTGTAACCCGCAAGCTGCAACATCATAATGCTTTAATTGACGTTAAATAGTCTATAGATGGCACTCAGCTGATATTTGGCTGGTCCTAGCCTAGCTCGATAAGTATGGCGATATGCCAAACTACTGCCTGCACTTGTCAATTGCAAGTTTTGATTGCTACTGTTAAAATGAAGTGTGGCGTCGACAATACAGAGATTCGGTGTTGTTGCCGCAAACGTGAGTGATACTACAGTTAAATTAAATACCATTAATGCCATAATTAAACATACCTGAGGATCACAAGCACAATACTGTTTGACTCTGTAAAATAAAGTTTTCCATGTCCTCTTTGGATCTTCAATACTCTAAACACCATCAAGAAAACAAATATAAGTTTCTGAAGTGAAAATATTGGATAACGTCGGAGACAGAAGCAGAATAACATTAGGTGGTGTTTCAAAAGGCGGAATTTATTTCATTTTCATGATTTCAATTGCTGAAATAGAAATGTTTTTATTCAATTCCAAAAATTCGTTTGAAGATCACCTGGAATTTGATACCGAATTTCAAATTCTCAATGTTATTTTTTTGGAACCCATAAATTGGAATTGGAATTGGTGGGACGCATATTGGTCGAGTCACTAAATTTTCTTACACATTCTATTTGAGATTTTAGTAGATGTTAGGTTTATGAGATCTATCCTCGGCGAATGAAAGTACTACTCAAATGTCGTCTTAGCGAACATGGTGAATCCGACACTGAGTACTCAGTATGCACCTGTTTCAACAACGGCAGTCCAGAACCAAGTTGCAGTTTATCAATTTCATCAATTGTCGCAAAGAGAATCCCATGCAACAGTCTCTTCATAACTCAGTTGGTAACCTGTAAAAGTCCCGGAAGGAGGAAAAGCGAGGAAAATAACAAAGAGCGATAAGAAGGAATAACAAAAATAACAAAGACGACAAAACAGAGAAATAAGACAGAGTCGAAACTCAAAACGCAAAACTAAGAAATTGAAGTACTTGACTGATTTTTCCCACGAAAAGTTCGATAAATTTGATACTAATTTATAAGCTGGTGCTAAGCGTGTTGCGTAACACAGATAATTCGTTTTAGAAAACTTGGTAGCATGTACCAAAGGAAACACAATTTTCGAAGGATTATTTATAATGGGTTGATAAACCATTGAAGAGAGTAAAAATCTCCATTAACAAGCTACCAGGGTCTAAAGCAATGAATATACTACGACAAGTTGTGTACATTTACCTAAATCCTCGAGAATATCATTCGATAAAGATAAGAATTTGTTCTTTGCTTGGTTTTTTTCTCAAAGGTCTTGCAGTTGCAATGAAGGCTACTCCGACTCCTTACACATAAACTAAAAACGTGTCTTTAGGCTTACTTCGCCATTGATAAAAGGAACGTAAAAATGGAGAGGTTTAGACTGAGCATGTTGGAGTAACCTTTTCCTTTATTTACTAATGAATTCGTAAGGATTAAGATCGAAGCGACTGAGCGTGTTGTAGTAAGAATTAATTTGTTTCCGATCCCAAGTTTACGTGCTGCCTTGTTCTCATTACATCGAGAATGACCAAATATCGAGCGTTTCCTGGTACACAGGGGACTTGTACAGAAGGTTAAGGAAGAAAAGAAGGCAATCAAATGACCAAATAAAACTAAATTAACGAAAATAACTGGCAGCAATTCAGAATATATTCATCCAGACGAAAACATACAGGGGCTTAGTTCTACACCGTCTGTTGGTGAGTTAAGTGAATCACGCCAATCATTTGAATACAATTGGAAATCGATCGACCAAAATCATAGCAAGTTTGAACCGTTCAAATATGAGTTCGAGAAGTGTCGAGTACAGGCTCATATAAACGGGTTTGAATTTGCGGCTTTTAAGAAATATAAACTCGATTGGAGGTGAAACCAAGGTTTGGAGGTACGTGCAATTTGCCCCCAAATGTTTTAATATGTGCGATTTACCCCCAAATGTTTGAAAGTATGTGCAAATCGACCCAATTTTAAAATACCGATAATTTTACATGTATTACCACCCATCCCACCACTATCAAACATGTTTATCTACCTCAAGTCTCACTCCAACTTTCTTCTCCCCATTTAAACCTCATACATAACCCGTATGACTGTATGAGAGGTCACATCCCAAATTTGTTGTTTTCAGATTTTTGTAATACGTCACTCAGTTGGAAAACCAAGTAAAGATTCATGATGTAATGGTAGTCAAATAGGTCAATTTGAGTATGTCAAATAATGTCATGTTTACTCACCTAGTGTGGAAATGTGCTCTATCTTAAGAATAATAATCAAGAATCAAATAATAATCAAGAATCAAGCAATATCACTAAGTGATATGCTTGATATGCACGTATCAATCAACTCCTACAAATATTACTTAAATCTTTGTAGACCACTTTACTCACTACATTTGGTTTTATCCCATCAAAAACAAATCCGACACATTAATCACTTTTCAACTGTTCAAAGCTATAATCGAAAATTACTTTCAAAAAACTATCAAACAATTCTATTCCGATAACGGAGGAGAGTATATAAAATTAAACTCATCTCTTCTCACTCAAGGAATAAATCACCTTACATCACCACCTCACACTCCCGAGCACAATGGGTTTGCCGAAAGACGCCATCGTCACATCGTCGAAACATGCCTCTCCCTCATAACCCACGCCAAAATGCCGAATGAATTCTGGTCTCATGCTTTTGCCACTGTTGTTTATTTAATAAACCGACTCCCTACCCCGACTCTTCAAAACAAAACACCCTACACACTCTTATTCAATCAAAACCCAAACTATTTGAAACTTCATCTTGGTTGCCTAACCTATCCATGGCTTCGGCCCTATGTCAAACACAAACTCGATCCCAAATCACAACCATGCGTCTTTCTCGGCTACTCCACTACCCAAAGTGTCTGCTTATGCTATGAACCTACCACAAAGCGAATATACACATCGAGACACGTTTGATTCATCGAGCATGAATACCCCTTTGTCTCCCTTGCCAAACCCGCCTCTACCGCACTCCACTCCCCTGCTCAATGGTGTCTTCTCACCATACCCCTTCTCGAACCACCCTTTCCCACCACCCAACCCTCCCCCACAACCAGTCCAGCCTGCACTACCTCGTCCTCCTCCCCGCCCGAGCCCACTATCTCGAACAGTCCCCCATCGATACCCCCTCCCAACACATCAGTCTCAACACCCGTACACAGCCCCTCCCCTCCACCCCCACCACCGCCACCTCCACCCCCACCTCCTCGGGTCCTCACACGCCTATCCAACAACATCATTCGACCCAACCCAAAGTATGCCAAAGTAGCGACCTTCACCTCCCTTCACACGACTCCTACCACCACAAAACAAGCCTTAATTGACACTCGATGGCGTGCTGCGATGGTTGATGAACATCAGGCTCTCCTTCGAAACCGGACTTGGACCCTAGTCCCTCGCCACCAAGCCCAAAATATAGTTGGTTGCAAGTGGGTTTAACGCGTGAAATACAATCTCGATGGTACCCTCAAACAATACAAAGCACAGCTAGTGGCCAAAGGATTTCATGAACGCCCGGGTATTGACTACTCCGAAACTTTCAGCCCCGTTATCAAATCTGCCACAATTCGAATTATCCAATCTATTGCCACCACCCATCGATGGCCACTTCACCAAATCGACATTAACAACGCGTTCCTTCAAGGTCGTCTCAATGATTCCGTTTTCTTGAATCAACCACCCGGTTTTGTGGACCTAGAAAAATCAGACTTTGTGTGTAAGTTAGATAAAGCAATTTATGGGCTCAAACAAGCACCCCGTGCTCGGTACACCGAGCTCAAAACCTACTTAATTTCGTGTGGTTTCTTGAACTCTATCTCCGACCCTTCTCTTTTCATCTTAAAAACACATGCCACTACTCTTTTTGTCTTAGTCTATGTCGATGATATAGTCGTTACCGGCCCCAATCCAACCCACATTAGCGACTTTATTGACCGCATTTCACAAAAATTCTCGCTAAAAGATTTGGGTCCCCTTTCCTTCTTCCTCGGCATAGAAGTTACACCCACCAAACATGGTCTACACCTCAATCAAACCAAATATTTATCAGACTTCCTACATAAATTTAAAATGCATGAAAGCACCCCTTCCTCCACGCCTATGATCACCCATCCACCACTTGTTAAAGAACCAACCCAACCGATCGAGAATATCCAAGATTATCGTGCAATTGTCGGTAGTCTTTAATATCTCTCCCTCACACGACCTGATATCGCATATCCCGTCAATAAGCTTGGACAATTTCTTACTCATCTTACATCGAGTCATTGGACAGCCCTAAAACGCCTTCTTCGCTACTTAAATGGCACCCTTCATCTAGGTATACACCTAAACCACAACACCCCTCTCACTCTCCACGCATACTGTGATGCCGACCTCGGAGGAGACCTGTCAGATTACGTATCCACCACAGGCTACCTTGTTTATCTAGGCACCAATTCAACCCCATCTCATGGTCTTCGAGGAAGCAAAGAGCCGTAGCTACATCCTCCACTGAGGCTGAGTTTCGCGGCATATCCGACACAACCAGTGAGGTCCTTTAGCTCGTTTCTGTTCTCGCCGAGCTTGGCTTTACTCACAAAGAACCACCAACAATTTACTGTGACAATCTCTCTGCCAAACACTACTCGGCCAACCCAGTCTTTCACTCAAAGATGAAACATCTTGCTCTCTCCTTCCTCTTTGTCAAAGAGCAAGTTCGTCAAGGGTTCATTCAAATTCAACACATCAATGATTCCGACCAATTGGCAGACACGTTGACAAAGCCTCTTCACAAACCCCGGTTTCTCGAGTTATCATCCAAGATTGGACTCCGCCTACGACCGTCCATCTTGCGGGGGAATGTTAAGAATAATAATCAAGAATCAAATAATAATCAAGAATCAAGCAATATCAATCAAGCATATTTGTACGTATATGATTACAAGGATGATTGATATGCTTGATATGCACGTATCAATCAACTCCTACAAATGTGGAAGGTGTTCATATTTGTATCAATCAAGCATATTCTTCCCTTTTGTAATTATATGTTCATACTTGTATTCCTTCTTTAATCATCCTTGTAATCATATAAATAGTTGTACCTTGTATCAATGAGAAACAATTAACCATTAACATTCTTTATAATCTCACATCATTTAAGACTGTAAGTATGTAACACCTTCAACTCTGTGTTGTTCTACGACGTGCTGTACAGTTACTGTAGATATGGATACTACCCTCGCTTGAGCTTACGGCAAACCAAACTAAGAGAAGAACATTAGGAGAAAAAATAAGAAAAAGGACCAAAACGAAAGATGAATAAACTGGTCTTTGAAGAGGCAGGGTGGTCTGAACTCTGAAGTTACCAATTATAATGCAAAAGTGTTATTTTGATGAGAGCAGAAAAAGGCAACCTAGCTAGATTGAATGTGAGAGACAGAAACTAAAGATAATGTCATTGTATATTTTTATTAGATAAATCTAGTCATTTATGAGGAAAAAAATTTATTATCAAGATTTACAAGACAAACAGTCAAAATCCCAGAGCAAAATAAATCTAAAGAGTTCTATAATTGATTTTTCAGCTATTGACTTGTCAGAGTTCTCTACAAGGATGTCGATTCAGACAGCCACATTTGTAACATGAATAGAGATGGAAGTGGGTCGTACCTCGTATCGGACCACTGTGCCAATCGAAGAAAATGGCACGGCCCAGGCCCATGATGGTGGGCTTCGTGTCGTGTCGTGTCGTGCTATTCAATTGAAAATGGTGGCCTAGGCACTGCCCATGCGTGTCATGCCGTGCTTGAGCGTGCCTTAACAATTCCTTCATTTTAACCCAATTTTTGTTGTATTTTGAGTGTGTCGTGGCGTGCTAAGTCGTGCCTAGGCACGGTCTTTTTCCCAAACTTCGGCCCAGACATGAACCATTATCAGGTTTAAGAAGTTCAGATCAATTCGAGTCTTAGGTCTCATTCAGGTCCCCAATTCGAGCGCGGGTCTGGTTATTCGAGTCAGTGTCAGTTTTCACTTTTAGTGTGGGTTAGTTGAACAACATATATCCCTTTGAGTCCTCAAGAAATTCAAGTGATTCATTTAAATTTTGCATGTTTGCAATTGTAACCAATTTTTCCAGTGAACATGCACTGCAAGGGAAATTACTAGATTTTTGGTATTCAAGTTCATTTTCAATGTTTTTTGTCAACATGCTAGATCCTATATGACCTGACCTATCATGCCACAATGTGAATTTTCAGTCCTAGTTTGAATATAATAACCATTTTGTTACATATCTTTGAAACTGATAAGGTTTCTCTCCAACTTACTTGAGTATAACGCTTTATATATTGTTATGCTTGCTCCCATTGGGAGTAGGATGATAGCTTATTCTACAACCCTTAATTGTTTTACCATTGCCGCATATAGTGCTCACGTATGCCTTCAGTGACATTAATATAGTGAAATATTTCTTTTGTCTTGAAATAGTATGAGTTATGCCACTGTTTATTAGTCTATTACACATGCTTGTGTATCGTTGCTCATATTTATTTAAGAGGGCTTTGGATCGACTCTGGTCAATTTGAAATTTTAATGACGGATATTTTTCGGTTAGCTTTGTGAGGTTCATGACCATGACTCCATGTATCCCCTTTGTCTAGTTGCAATTTGGATTTTCTCAATTTAGTTCTCTCCATTTTCTCGATAATAAACTCATACCTTAATTTATTTTCTTTCTCAATTAATTAAAATATTACTTTATGAAACACTTACAGCCATTATATCATCAAAAGATTCCATATGGGATGTTTATAAGAAGAGTAAGTCTTGCTTAAGATGGGTCAAATACTCGTGCATGTCAATAACTGTGACGATTTGATATGTATTTAACTCGTCTTAATGAACGTATTAAATAAGAATTTGGGTTATAAGAAGTGGAGATCGTCACTCATCTTGTTATACCTAGACCTGGCAAAATCTACCGGACTCGATTGACCCGACACAAAAAGACTGACCTGATACCTAAAATTGACCCGAACTATAAGCCTTTAATGTGACCCAAAACCCAAATTGACCCGAACATGACCTGAAATGTGTTGACCCGAAATGACCAGATTCGAAACCATACTCTAATTGAATAAAAAAACTTGAAGTGACTAAACGTAATTTTTTTTCTTTATCATTGACTCGAAAATGACCCAAACTCGAAACAACCCAATCCAACCCAAACTAACCCAATAATACAATATACCCAAATTGGCCCGACTCAACCCGATCCAATTGACTCGTTTGCTAGTCTAAATCCTCAATTACGACTTACGAGCAGACAATTGAGTCAATTCGATTTCCAAAGAAGAGGAAGCTCGAACTTTCAACACAAATTATTCAAGGAGGAAAATTTCCATCTCTCAAACCAATTGTTATTTTCGAAAGGTACCATCTTTCTTCCCTTCTTTTGTTGATCCCTTTTGAATAATCAGTTAAACAAAAATCCCACTTCTCAGGTAGCTATTTAGATGTCCAAATGCTATTTTCTTTTGATCTTCTCACTTATATCAAACTTTTTTGCAAGTTTGGTAGTTTTAATTTGTGTTTTAGGTTTAGTGTTTTTTTCTTTTATTTAATCTGAACCATCCCTTCTGATGATTGATTAGATTTGCATTATTCAGATTGATGCATTTATGCTGCACTAGTATTTTCTCCCTGATGAGAATTATTGAGTAGAAATGTAATGTGGGTTTATAATTGTTTGTATGATCTGGATGAATGTGTGTACTTTTTGTGTTAGTATCCGTCTTAAGGTTGAGACGGGTCAAATACATACCAAATCACCCCAGTTGTTGCTTATGAAATACCAAAAGTTTTGTCTTTATTACCACCATGTTGTAGTATTTGATCCGTCTTAAGCTTAAGACGGATAATGCCCGTCTAAAGCAAGCCTTACTGATAAATTTTAGCTAGGATGGTTAACTTCCATGATTCGATTATTAGGTTTTCCTCGGATCTTGATCCTTGCCAATTTGTAGAGATTCATTTAGTGTTTGTGATCAATTTTTGCTACATTTGTAATGGAGTTTTAGCTTAGGACTGGGTGCATTGGCGGTTGACGGTTGTTTGTAATTAAGTTTGGTGGAGGGAAGCGTAAGAGTGCGGATCTAATACTTTATTCACTCAAGTTAGTAGCTTTTCTTTGGTGTAACTTGTCAAGGAGATCTTTTAATGTGTTGCTCAAGATTTTCTGTCTCACAGTGACAGCTGGCCTTCTTATCAGTTGTAGTTTGTTGAATTGGATTTGATGATAATAGTATTTGATTGCTACAAGGCATTTTCTTAGTGCTTTTATGGTTGAAGTTTTCTAGCTTCTTGGGTATTTTCATAAACCAATACAATTAGAAACTTCCATCATATGATTATTCAGTTTTCCTGGGATCTCGATCCTTGCCAACTTGTAGCGATTCATTTAGCGTTTGTGATCAATTTTTGCTACATATGTAGTGGAGTTCTAGCTTAGGACTGGTTGCATTGGCGGTTGCTTGTAGTTAAATTCGGTGGAGGGAAGCGTAAGGGTGCTAATAGTGCTGATCTAATACTTGCTTCACTCAAGTTAGTAGCTTTTACTTGGAGTAACTTGGCAATAGATCTTGTAATGTGTTGTTCGTGATTTTCTGTCTCACAGTGACACGCTGGCCTTCTTATCGATTGTAGTTTGTTGAATTGGATTTGATGATAATAGTAGTTGATTGCTACAAGGCATTTTCTTAGTGCTTTTATGGTTGAAGTTTTCTATCTTCTTGGGTATATTCATAAACCAATACAATTAGAAACGGCACTTTAATGGTTACTTGTGGGGAGGTTTTTGTGTAGCTTGAAATAGACGTTAAGCTCTACCTTGTGGAAGGTTCTTGAAACGTATGTGCATCTCCTAAATCTTAGTTATTTGTTCCTTGCCAACTGTTTATGCAACATTGCAACCTATGTTACTCGGACTCTAGTTCGGGTTTCAGATACTTGTACCTATCAAAGTTTCGGACTCATAATCAATTTCTTGAACATAAGGACTGTGTACTAGAATGAAATATGAGTGCAGCGACACATCTTCAAATCAAAAGTATAGTTTTGAATTTGAAATTTAAAAACTTTTCAAGTAAAACATATCGATGTTAGAGAAACAAGGCTTTAATCATAAATTTGTTTTCCCTTAATGCTTCATACCTGGTATCTGAAAAACAAAGCTTAAATCATAAAAAGAGTTATACTCAAGTTTTCATATGTGGAGTCTTCCTGTACTTTTTATTATGTGGGCCTCCCTATTTGACTCTCATAAGGAAAGTGTAGGCGTGGCAAGGGTCTATTATGGATTCATACTCATATTTGAAAACTCAATCGTGATCAAATTATATTTAGGGTGTGTTTGGATATACAAAGAGGAAAGAAAAGGAGGGGAGGGGATGGGGGGAAAGGAAAGGGAGGGAAGAAGAGGTGAGGGAAAATGAAGTTTCCCTCCAAATATTTCGTATTTTGGAGGGAATTAAATTTGTATTGTAGGAAAATGGAGTGATCTATTCCCCGTTCCTTTGAATCTCTCAACTTCAAATTGGCTAACCAGATAAAGGGTTCATCATTTGACAGCCTTAATAGTCCTTAGCCTCGTTTTACATCTTCAGTTGTGCACTGCCTTAAGACCTAACTGCGTTTCTCTTTTCAGTTTGAGCATTAACCTCAGCCATTTCTGTGAAGTTTTGAAGGAAGAACAAGAAATCCAAACAAATAAAGGGCAAATGTTGCTGGCAGTGTTGATTTCCAACTCTGAGGGCAACATTCTTGTCGAAAGGTACAAACTTCACTTCTCGTCTTTTAATGACCACATTCAAAATATCTGATAACGAAAATTCCACTTCTCATTTAGCTTGATTTGCCTTATTAGCTCATTTCTTGTGCTGTTCATCCATAATTACATGGTTATATAGATGCCCAGGTGTTTTTTTTTAAGTTACTTATATCAAACTTTGTTCAAGTTGTTAGTTTTAAGTTGTGCTCTAGGTTTAGTGTTTCCCAATGATTTAGTGGGGATCATCTCCTTTGATATTTTCTTAATATGCATAATTCATTTTGATGTGTTGATTCATTTTTTTTATATAGTTTGAACTAAATAAGGATACTCTGAATTGACTGAATAACGATCAGGCTTATCCTGCTAGCTTGCCGTGATGAAAATAAAATGGAACTATCAGTAGTTATACTACTGGTACTATTATTTTTAAGTCTGACTAAGATTCTGGTTGTAGAATGTCGTCTTATGAGTGAGAATTATGAATGACATGTTGATGATGTTTATGTTTTGGTTTAGTATCATCACTTGCCAAGCTATAGATTACCACTAGGATAGTTTAATTTTCATGATTTGATCATTTCTTTCGTGCCACGTTCTTGATCCTTAGCAAGTCTGCATATCCATTTAGCGGTTCAGCGGTTGTGATCAATCTTGTGTCACAGGTTTAGTGGAGTTCCAGCTGAGGAGCGTTTGCATTGGCGGTCGTTCTTAATTAAGTTAGGTGGGGAGAACCTTAAGGGTGCTACAAGTGAAGAGCTGTTTGTTGCTTCACACAAGTATGTTGATCTTCCTTCGTAATCTTGTATCTTGTTCATGATATTTTGGATCAAGCTACATTTCTTTTGATTTGTACTGTGTTGAGCTGGAATTGCCTAAAATATTATGCCAAAGTTTATTTCTCTCTGATGTGTTATTGTATAATTCAAGATCTCTTAATTGTATACTTAGTGCTGTTTTCTTTTTTTTGTAAGACTTCCCTAAATCGAAACATTTGAAGTTGATTTCATAATGGTTACTTGTTGGGAAGGTTATGTAGTTTGAAATGAATATTAAGCTATGCCTTGTAGACTGTAGAGGATTCCTCAAAACATTAGGGCATCTTCTAAATGCCAGTTATTTGTTCTTCGTTTACAGCTCATGTGATTGGTTTACCTTTTACAGTGAGATGGATACTAAGAAACTCTTATATATGCCTTTTGTATCTTAGCTTGTATGAATGATTGGTTTACCTTTTACAGTGAGATGGATACTTAGAAACTCTTATATATGCCTTCTGTATCTTAGCTTGTATCTTTATACTAATACACATTTACTACTAATTCATCGTTAAATAATTGTGTCGAACATGGTTTACATTTTGATGTCCGGGAGTTGTTAGTTGGTGTTAATTTTATGATTTATGTCATTCTCTAGGCATTTTAAGTCTAATATATCATCTAGGCTACCTATTTTGCCACGTCAGCTTTTGTTGTGACGCTTTTGCCTCCCTTGTGTGCTTCACTTAAGTATTCTCATTATTGCAAGATCTCAGTTTTTTCATAATGCCACCGAGAGGATGAGGTCGTTATAATTCTGTGCAATATCTTTTTGGCTTGGGGTAGGTTTCCTTCGTATGTGATAAACAAAAGACCATTAATGCTATACCTCACAAGGGAAGCCATACACAACAGCTGGCTATTTGATTTAAATAGCACCAATGGGGTTCCGAGCCTTGATTTGTTGTGGCTGTAATTCTGTTAAGGTTTATGATTTGCTGTTACATCAGAAGAGCGAATGATTTGTGATGAGGAATTCCTATGAAGAATGAAGGATTGTCGTGAGAAAGTTTTATATGGAGTAGAATTTGTGGCTCTCAACTACATTAATGCTGGAGGTTAAACAAAATGAGGCTTTTGGTGCATTCCTTTCTATGTTGCCGTAGAAAGGTTGATCACCTTTCCAAGTTGTTTAATCCGAATTATCGATCACTTTCTATACACAGTACAGTGTTGACAGTAGTTTATAGCTGTAAAATTTTCTCATTTGACCCGTATTGAAATATACATATAGTAGGAAGGACTAAAGGGCACACATGGGAAGCCCTATGTTTGTCGTAGTATTTCTTGGTGCAAAGGAGGCACAAGGGCTAATTTGGTTCTCATGAGTTTGACAATGGTTTTAGGTGGTTCGGAAGTGGTGGTTGACGGTCCAGTGGAGGGTCGTAACTGAGAGGAGAATAGGCATTGGTTTTCGGTGATTTTGTGGTGGCTTTTGGTTAAGTAACTACCATGATTATAGTATGCTTTGTTTAAGTTGTATGTCTACATGCAAATTCGCTATGTAGTTTATATTCTACTTCTATATCATAAAGTGGTATGCCCAAATGAAATGGGAAGAACGCCATGAATTGGAGGGAACTTTTTCATTGGTTCATCAATTTTTGCCTCCTCGGTTATAAACATGTTGTCTAGGTCAAGTGAGCAACAGTATTACCTGTTTTTGACTCTTAATATTTTGTTTTTTGAACAGATCAGTTTACATTGTATACACGGTATTGGGAGATATTCATATATATCTTGTTGGCAAAGATGCATACGATGAACTTGCTTGTAAGCATTAACTCTATATTCTTTTTTCTTTGAAATTTCGCCGAGGTTAACATGATGACATATGAAACCATGGATATTTGTTGTCGCTCTTAAATTTTCAGGTGCACTGTGAATCACAAGGCAACTTGTAATACTGACATTTGCCTTTTGTTGCTCTTAGTATCGGAGGTGATTTTGGGTATTACGTCGACTTTGAAGGATGTTTGCGGAAAAATGCCCAATGAACGCCTCTTCCTGGACAAATATGGAAGGATCTGCTTATGCCTGGATGAAATGATTTGGGCGGTACGACATGTTGTTTTTGTACTAAATGCTGTTAATTAGTTTTACTCAAGAACACTGTCCTAAACTACATCTCTCACCACAGCTGTACTTAATTACTCTTTGGCTGTTTCAGGGAGTTCTGGAAAATACTGATAAAGACAGAATCAAAAGGCTTGTCAGGTTGAAGCCGCCAACTGAAGTCTGAGCACCATCGCGTTCGTGCTACTCAGGGCCGGTTAGTCTACTTGGTCACTTGATAAGAGTTCGAGTCATGTTTCGAGGGACCTGTATTGTATCACAGACATGAAAATGCTACTGTATATGTTAAATGCACCTAGAGATTCAGGTTTTTGGTCCCAAGACTTGAGATTATTGAGATGGTGATTTTACTGCTATGACAACCTCTTTTTATTAGACAATGGTTACTTTCAGCTTGTTACCAAGCAACTTTTTACACTGTACATTTACTGAACTTTTTATTATTTGTCCCAAGCTTGCAGTTCCTTCTTAATCCTAATGTCGGAGTGATCCTTAAAATCATAAATATATCATTGCGTAAAGCTATTGAGTACGACACTAGTGATCTATGTTTAAAGTTTATTAGCATCAAAATTGCCCTTGTAGCTTTGTTAAGTTGACGCCAAAAATTGTACCGAGTGAAGCATGGATGTGAATACGTGATGGAGTCGTAGAGTTAGTAGGAAGGTGATGAACCTTTTAATATTCGTGTTCCATGACACGATACGTTGCTGAATAATGTGCATTCCCAGCAAGATACTTCGGAAATGTGGGTATGAATGAGCCTACGCCCTTTATCACGGTCATTTATTTGGTTTTTTATCCTCTGTGAGTGATATTTTAATTAAAGACAAACAAATAATTGAGAGTGAGGAATTATATTAGAAGACGTGCACATTTGAGATGGGTCACACTTGACTCTGATTATTTTGGGTGATCCTCTCCATTTCCTAAAAAGAAATGGAGGATCCATTACTCCTCACAAGATAATATAAAATTATACTTCTCTTTTCGATGCCTTTTTCCTTTAATTTTCGGTATAACATGTACATCGTTATATCGTCGTTAGATGAAAGTTGGATCGTTGAAAAGTAATGGATCATCAATTGCTTTTTAAGTAATAGTGAGGATCTTAATTGGGTTCAGCCGTCCAGGTTTGAAAGCCATTAATAAATATAGAGAACAATATTTTCGCATTTTAAAGAAGACAAAAAACAAATTCGTGTAACATTAACAACCAGTTACTACTTAAGTAATTCTAACATAACGGTACACTCCTCTGGTTACTTGTACTGAGAAGGTTGGGTTGAGAGCCCTCATCACAGTCGAGGCACAACGACGCGGTGTTCTTGAAAAGCTGGTTCACGGGACTTTTTAGGCAATTGTAGATCCTAGGTGACAATTCTAATTCCCGATTCTAATCTATATAATTTTTCAAAATTAAATAAGGGACTGCCTTCTTAACCCAAGTCAGCACCCCGTAGGCTGAGGAGCACATGGAGAAATCTGCCAAAGAACGAGAATCGGCTTCTTCAAGTCCGTCATTTTGATGAAAATCAATTTAATTTCTATCAGAATCATACTAATTTTTTTTTTTTTAAAAAAAAGGTAATTTTAACTTAGGTAAAGCCTTTACCACATTTATTTGATTTTTTTTCGATGCCTTTTTTTTCTTCGGTGGTTCTATGTCATTATAAGTTATCAATCTTTCAAATTCTTGTTTAGAATGGGAGTATCTATTTTAAATTCAGTTTTAAGAATTAAATAAGATAGAAACAGAATACACGAGAAATTGCAAAAGATTTTTTAATAAATAAATTAGGGTCGGCCCAAAGGAGTGTTTGGTGGGTCAATGGACAAGAGCCCAAGTCTAAAAGGAGCCCAAACCTGTTCTATTCTTCATGTTGCATTCCATAAGTTCTTACGTATATTTTTGTGGGCCAATTGACTTTAAATAAAATATTATTCATACACTGAGACTTTGTGCGAAATGAGTTCCTTGTAGCATAATTTTTACAATTATACATTCAATTTACTTAGTGTAGGCAGTGGGTCATGCCGTGCCGGCCCGTGTCCCGACCCGTCGGGCTAGCCTTAAACTTTGGCCCGGTCCGGGCACGGTCAGTCGGACCAGTGGGCCGTGCCGTGTCGGCCCGACCACCAGCATCCGTTGCCGCAGCCCGGCCATTGGCCCGGGTAAATCGAGCTCGGGTCGTGCCTGGCCCGTGGGCTCGTTCGTGCCTGATCCGTGCAAGCCCAATGTAATTTTTTTTTGTAAAAAAGAAAACTTGATTTTTTAATAAATAAATTAGGGAAATTCTATGGTGTACCCCGAGTTTTTTGGTTTTCTATGATGTACCCTTACATTTTAGAAAAGCTATGATATACCCCTGAACTTTATACATTAGTCTATTCAATGACCGTACTGATCGGCTTTGGTAAGATAGATTCTTAATTACATTATTAAAGTGTCTCTTTAACGTTCCACTTACTCGACAACCTACTCAATTACATATTATTTCGCCGACTAACCTATTGAATCACCAAATAGTATACGAATCTAACAAACAATTCACGAAATCTCCATTATCATTTCTTGCTTCATAACGAAGGTTTTTAATAGTAGTTTTTACTTCTTATAACTGCTTTTGTGATGCAACTTATAAAGGATGACAATAAGACATTAATGAGGTTGAATTAAAGTCGAAATATGGTTGTTTGAAAGCGATAAAGTTGATGCAGAGTTGAAAGAGGTCATTATGGAGAAATAAGTAAGAAGTTTAGGGGTACACCATAGATTATAAAAAAGAAAGGAGTACAACGTAGAAAAATGAAAAACTTAGGGATACACCGTAAAATATCCCAATAAATTATGAATAATGAATAAGACATATTGATAATGATTTAAAAATATATAATTTATTAGTTACTTAATTAATAATGTATAATCAACTAAATATTAATGTAATTAATTATAAATATTAACGTAATTAATTATAAATTCGAATGAGACCCCGTGCTTGGGTCGTGCCGCCGTGCCTATCTCGGGCCGTGCCACCCCGTGCCGGGCGTGCCTTGGCACGGGGATTTCTCTATTAGCCGCGTCGTGGCCTGCCTCCCTACATGTCGTGCCGGACCCGTGTCGGCTTGAACTTTCGCTTGGTCTCGTGCCGTGTTGGGCCGGATTCGTGCCGGACCCGTGCCGCCCGTCGTGCATTTGACCCGACTTAAATTAATATGTTGTATCTATGTCTTTTAAAAAATTTCAGACGATAAAATAACCAAAATTGATTTTTCTTTTTTTGGTACAAAAAAAAAAATAGGTTAAGGGTAGGCTTTACCCATTATCCAAGGCCATGGCATACCACCGGCCTCAATGAGGACTTAAATGGTGTTTACAGATTGCCTATCAACTGGGCTATATTTTAACTCAATAGGAATCGAACCCCTGACTTCATGACCAGGAGGCGGACTCTTTACCATTGGGAGTTTGGGACAAACCTTTGGTAAAATAAATTCATTTTGTTGAAAATAATATTTTATGAAACATGTTTTGATCATAAATGCAATCATAATAATTTTATTTAATTTTTTTTATATATTTTGAGTTATTTATGTTTAAAGTTTGTCTACTTTGAACGTAATAAAGGAAATGGAAGAAGAAGAAAAAAGAAGTTTGGGGAGTATATTATTACCTGGACATAGTTTATAAAGATACAACAAGCTTTATGGTCAACATGTGGTCGCGTGGCCTAATGGATAAGGCGCTCGCCTCCGGAGCGGGAGATTGTGGGTTCGAGTCCCACCGTGATCGCTTTTTTTTTTGTTTATGTAAACTTCACCTTTTTTATATCGTTTAAGGAAAACAATTGTCCACCTTATCTAGTCTTCAAACGACATTTAATTATGTTTTTATTAAATTTTCACTATATTTAAATGATATAGAATCGAAAGGTTATTCTCATTTTATATTACTCCTTATAATTATACGTTTTGTTGTTATACTGTCTTGTATTGGAAATACAACCTGATTAGAATTCTATTCCTATCGGCTTTAGTTTCCATTTTCTGATATCTTGATGACATAGATGCGTATGATGAACTTGCTTGTAAACACGAACTCTTATTCTTTTCTCGATCTTTTAGAAGTTTCGCAGAAGTTAACATGATGAACCATGATTATTTTGTTCGAGTCACTACAAAAAAAAATCTGAATAGCGACGGACAATTCCATCGCAAATACCCTTAATTCCGTCGCAAAAAGGCATTTGCGACGGAATTTCCGTCACAAGCACTGCGTCGCAAATTTTCGTCGCAAAAGGTAGATTCTGCGACGGAAATTCCGTCGCAAAATTCCGTCGCAAACACTATTCAATTTTTTTATTTTTTTTTATTTTATCATTTCGCGCGTGAATTCATCTTGCGCGATGTTTTTGACCGCATGTTTTTCCGCTTCAATTCATAAGTCACATATTCAATATAAAAAGTGAGGGATTCTATATAAACATAAGAAATGTGCTGTTTTTTTCCGATGTGGGATGGATTTGCGACGGAATTTTCGTCGCAAATATATTTTCCCGCCCGAGCCAAAAATTCCGCGCTAAAAAAAATTATTTGCGACGGAATTTCCGTCGCAAAATCTGTCGCAAAATGATGTATTGCGGCGGAATGCAATCCGTCGCAAAACATCAAAAATTCCGTCGCAAAGTCAATTTTGTGACGGATATGAATTCCGTCGCAACAAATCCGTCGCAAAATGTTTTTTTTGTTGTAGTGAGTACACTGTAAATCACAAGGGCACTTGGTAATGCTAACATTTGCCTTTTGTTAGTGTCAGGGCGATTTTGGGTATACTCAACTTTGAAGGATGTTCGCAAGCTCTTCCTAGACAAGCATGGAAAACAAAATCAAAAGGCTTGTAACTTGTAAGGTTAAAGTCGCCAACTGAGTTCTGATTTACTCTGAACACCATTTAAATTAATTAATGAATTTTTCATATTTGTCCCCGCCTTGCCCATTAGTTACAAAAAAAACCTTTGAGAAGCCACTGCTAAGAAACCGGTTGGGTTGTTAATTAAAGTAACTTTTAATACTCCCTCCAATTCAATCCAAACTACCCACTTGCTTTTAGGTGGTCTTCGAGGCATGACTTTGACCGCGTTTTTCTTCCTTTATATATAGAATTATTTTACAAAAAATATAATTTTATGAAAGATATTTCCGTGACAAAACCAAATATATTACTTCCGTCTTTCAAAGTTCTTTATATTCCGATCTATAAACGGTCAAAGTTTTGAAAGTTTGACCTCCAAAAAGCAAGTGGGTAGTTTGGATTGGATTGGAGGGAGTATAAGAAATCGTTTATTTTTGTAACCAGTTTATTAGTGAAAGGTAAGACTTAAAAAAGATGAACTAATTTCTTACAAAGTAATACGGAGTATATCTTTGGCCTACCAGATGACTAATATGATAGTGCATAAAACAAATATGATCCTTCCCCACAGGGCCGTCTTTGACATTTTCGAAGCCTTTTAAGAAATTCTAAAAGTGCCCCCCCCCCCCACCACCACCACCACCACCACCACCACCACCACCACCACCACCACCACCACCACCACATAATTTCATACTCCGTACTACACATGAAATCAATCTTTACAAGTTCAATTAAACCGGTGACGTTGTGATACCTACAAAATTGCATTGATTAAATAACTTTTACCATACTATGTAAACAACAAGTGGTCGCGTGGCCTAATGGATAAGGCGCTCGCCTCCGGAGCGGGAGATTGTGGGTTCGAGTCCCACCGTGATCGTTTTTCACTTTTTCTAGGAAAGTGATTGTATTGCATCTATAAAACTGACTAATCAACTATATACAACTCATTTAGGGGTCGTTTGGTTCAAGAGCTTGGAATGGAATGGATTGGAATATGAATCCATAGAGGTATGGGGTTGAAAATCCATTCCCATGTAAAGTTGTTTGGTTATCTTAAAACTATAAAAGAGTGGAATGGAGTTTGATACCAAGGTGGGAAGATGGGTATGAGATTCCAAGGGGTTGGAATGGAGTTAGATACCTAAGGGGTTCTAACTCCATTCCAAAATACACCAACCAAACATTGGAATGGAGCAAATCCATTCCATTCCATTCCAAGATGGCCAACCAAACACCCCCTTAGTTGATAATTTGGTAATAGTAATCTTATTCCAAACAAAAATAATCACACACTAACGCATCATTTACTCTTTAGACGACATTGATTGAGTATTAGATTAACAATCGTTTCTCATAGTGCATTATACGAATTTTTGTTACAATTTTGCCGGTTTTTAAAGATACAATAATGTAAGCTGCATGATATAGGACCAGCTCGGACAATTACCCTGATCAGTTATAAATTAATTATATTGTTGTCTGTTGTTGTATGTCACAAAAATCGATGTAAAACTGTGAAATGTTCTAAATTGGCTTGATCATATATAGTCACTATATCGCACCATTGATAATGACATTACATGTTACAAAGAATTGAAAGACTCCTCATAAAACAAGAATACGAAGTATCCAACCGACTTGTGGAGTTCCTTCAAGGCGTATCCAACCGACTTGTGGTCTTCGTCAGGGCGATCCTCTTTCTCCTTATATCTTTGTATTGTGTAATGAGATTCTGTCCTTAAACATTCTTAGTATGGAGAAGGATGGGCTTATACGCGGAATAAAGATTAGCAGAAACAGTATACCTATCTCTCATATGCTTTTCGCAGACGACTCTATGTTTTTTATTGAAGGTAATCCTAAAAGTTGCGTTAATTTGAACAAAGTTATTAAGGATTACTGTCAAGCCTCGGGTCAAGTTATTAATGATAACAAATCTTCGATGACTATAAGTTCGGGTTCCAGCCTTTCTTTTGCTCGAAAATGTCTGAAGACCTTTTAATATATCTTGTGGCACTAATATGGGTTTCTACTTGGGTATTCCTACTGATGTGGGACTCTCAGGTCGCAGTAAAACTAAACGGGAAATTTTTGAGTTTATCATTGACAAGGTTAGGAAGCGGTTATCTTCATGGAATTGTATTCTTCTTTCATCGGCTGGTAGATTGGCTTTGATTTCTTCTGTCTTGTCCTCCCTCTCTGTTTACTTTCTATCGGTATTTAAAATACCGGTAAGTGTGACTAAAAGATTAGATTCTATCTTGTCACATTTTTGGTGGGCGGGTCACAAGAAATCTTCTTCTATTAGTTGGTGTAGTAGGCTTTTCCTAAGTCAACCTAAAGGAAATGGTGGTCTAGGTATTAGACGTATGAAGGAGTTTAATCAAGCACTTTTAGCAAAGATTGGATGGAGACTCATCACCCACCCAAACTCTATTCTTAATAAGTCTATTGGTGCTAAATATGGGTTAAAATGGCAGGATGGTGATCTGCTTTTTAATGATGGCAAGTGTAGTTCTTCATGGGGATGGAAAGGTATTGTCTGGGGCCTTCAACTAATTAAACCTCGTATAGCTTGGAACATCTCTCCATCTTCTGATCTTCGTGTCTGGGATACTAAATGGGTTAATGGAACTGTGCCAAAACCTAAATGTTTAGAACTTCTTACTGGGTCTCCTAATTTGAGCAATTTGAAAATCAAAAATCTTATTTATAACAACAATTGCTGGAACCATGAGCTCGTGACTATGTTTTTTGATCAAAGTTGTGTGAAGGACATTCTTGCTATTCCGATTAGGTGCTCTGAAGGTAGCGACAACTTTTTCTGGTCGGCTTCGTCGACTGGGAATTACTCGGTCAAGATTGGCTATCAGATTGCACTACAAAATCTTTGGAATTCCTCGGCTACCCCTAAGGACCGCTCAAGAGTTCCAATTGCTTATATGGGTGTTTTTCAAAAAATTCTATGGAACCTACCAGGCCCAAGAAGTTGGATCATTCTTATTTGGAAACTTCTCACTGAAACTTTGCCTACTGGAGAAGGCTTCTTAAAAAGGGGTTTTGATGGATCCTTTACTTGCTTGCTATGTGATTCCCAGCAAACGGAAACGCCTATCCACCTTTTCCGTGATTGTTCTTTTGCTAACAGACTTTGGGCCGGAAGCCTTATGGGGATTAGGGCTAAGTCAGGGGATAATTTGACCGTGCAGTCTTGGGTGTGCAATTAGCTTTCTGTTCTTTCGAAGGTTAATAATAAACACGAGGCGTGTCTTTCCTTCTTGTGTACTATCTGGACTATTTGGGTAGTAAGGTGCAGAAAGGTATTTGATAATACCGAGTGTTCTCCAATTGGTGCTATCTTACTTTACCAAGAGTCGTTTAACCTGGCTCTTTCTGCTGAAGACAAGAAATCGGGGTCTATTGATTTCCAAACTCGTTTGGAGGAAGACATGTCTAACCTTAGGAATGGAGTCTCCTACCCGTTGATTCAGAGTTCTCTGAGTTGCTCTCGGCCTGATATTTATGTAGATGCTGCGTGGTCTAAGGTTCTTGTTGCTGGGTTTGGTGGGTGTATCATGTTTGGTAATAATGTTGTATCAGAATTCTGCATCAAAGGACGTGCTGAGAATGCCGAGCAAGCAGAAGCATTGACAATTAGGGAGGCATTGAAGTGGGCGTTGTCTCATAACATCCTTCATATTAATGTTTTCTCTGATTGTCTGCAGGTTCTTGCTCAGGTCCTGAAGTTCTCCCAACTTAAGCACTGGACATGGAATACGATTGATGACATCATTGATCTGGCGGCTAACTTTCATTGTATTTCTTTTGCCTTCGTTCCTAGAATTTGTAATAAAGCCGCTCATAGACTAGCTAAGCGTGCTATTAAATTGTAAAACTCGTTAATCCGATTGTCAAAAAAAAAAGAAAAAAAAAAAAAGAATACAAAGTATTAGCGAAGTAGTCTCTATAAAAGTGCCAAGATGAAGGATTGAAGGCATGATTGCATGTAGGGAATGGACCACAATATCGATACCACTAGGCACTAAGTGCCACTAACTACTAACAATGTGCAACCAAAGTTGGAATAAGACTTTGAGAAACGCAATTTAAAACTTCCTAAAGAGAAAGTCAATTAGTCAATTAGTTGATTTTTTAGTAACAATTTTCATTGTCTTTGATTATGTTTATCCCAAATAGAAATACGTAGTTGTTGTATAACTAAATGTCTATAACTTCAATTTTATATGTCGTAGAAACTAAAAAAACGTATTAGTTGTTATGAAGCATTTAAAAGGGATAAATTCTTAGCTATAGTAAATTAGTAAGTATTCTGTAGTCCGTAAATCATTACGTGACAATACACTAGAGCTGATCATGAGCGGGATTGAGCCGGACTCGGGATGGGCTGTACTATGACGGAAGTGTCCAACAACCCGATTTCACAGCTCGAGCCCATTAAGCGGGCCATTTTCGGTTCCCACACAGTTTAGATACCATTTTTTCCAGTTATCCTTGCATTTTCCGTTGGACTTAACGAGCCTGATTTTAAGTTATACACTTTTGATATCATTTTTCTTGCAAAATGTACAACAATAAAATATGACCACTTTTCGTAAATAGATTATTTAAAATGTCTAAGAAATTCTATTTCCGTGACATGCTATTGAAAGACTATGTTTGGCAGAGCATTTCAGGTACCTATTTTCATCAAAATAACTTTTTTTTTATCTAAGAGTTTCCTTTTTTGAGGCATTTGCCAACTAACATTTTTCTCTAAACAAGGTACTTGAAATGAAATGTTACCTAGAGTAGTTGACATTTCAGGTACCTAATTATATCTTACCTACTTTTTTACCCTTTTACTTTTTATATTAAAGTATTATTCAGTACTATTTTTTATATTTATGTCAGTGTACGTCATATGACCACATATCAGTTACGTTTTCAGTTAGTTTTCCTAACAATTTTATAAATCATGTATTTTTCCACGCTATAATTTTCAACTATTCAGATTTCAGCTATCTCTTCATATTTCAGCTATCTCTTCAGCTAGTTTTACCAAACATAGCCGAAATCTGCCTTGATGACGACCCGCTTCACAACCATATACGTCCGATTACCTTGATTGATTTTGTTGCCTTAGTAGAAAGACAATCTAGTCGGTGTGTCATCCCTACACTCTTCACTTTACTTTAATATCCTTGTCACAATATTAAATACAACTATTCTGACGGTGTCCTAAAAACACACGTTAATAAGATTATTAGAATTAATATTGTTAAAAATATGTCATGAAAAATTTATGTATAAACTTATATTGAAATATTCTCAGCAAGGTTTCTCTAATTAGCTTATTTACACGTGTCCTTAATACTATGTTAGAAAAATCGTATTTAATTAATCAACTACCTCCAACATTTTTAGCCCCACACTCCACTCCCTACTCTCTACTACTGTCCATACACTATCGTCTCGTAGTGTCCTTCAATATTTCCTACTAAACATATTCCTCTCTTCAATTCTCTAAATTTTCATTATTCTATACATTTAACAAAATCTCATGGCTAAGAAAAATAAACAAATTTCCAATATATTTATCTTCATTTTTTCCTTGACGCTACTTGTGTCTCAAACATGTTCGTCTCACCATAAACGTAAACGTACATTAAGTCAAATAGTAAAGATCGCACCATACATAATCGATTATGGTAACGGTACCATAATCCGTGACCCGATCGCCACCCCGTCCTACTCACCGCCTCCTAATAATCCTCAAGTCCAATCCAGAGACATAACCGTAGTCTCCAACCCGGGATACCAACTCCGGGCCAGGATTATCATCCCGGCCCAGCCTGACCCGGCCCGAAAAATCCCGATTCTCCTCTACTTTCATGGGGGAGCTTTCTGCATCGGGTCGGCTTTTGGGTGGGGCGATACCACGTACCTGGCCCGGGTCTCGGCCGAGGCCAATGTAGTGGGTATTTCTCTAGATTACCGTCTATACCCGGAGCACGCGATTCCAGCTCCATACGACGATGCATGGGCCGCTCTCAATTGGATAGCGGCCCATAATATGGGTTCAGGCCCGAACTTGGACCCGTGGTTATCCCAGTACGGGGACTTGAACCGGGTTTTTATTGGGGGAGATAGTGCTGGAGGTAACATTGCTCACAACTTAGTGATCCGGGCTACACCCGGCCCGATTCCTATAACGGGCCTATTTTTAGCAATGCCGTATTTTCTCGGGTCAAAGCGGGTCCCATTTGAACCCGCTACCGTCATGTACTCACCCAATTATAGGATTTGGTCATATGTGTGCCATAAGTGTAAAGGTGGGGTGGATAATAAGTACATTAACCCGTTCACGCCCAAGGCGATCCCTTTGGGCCGCCTCGGGTGTAAGAAGTTGTTGGTTTATACGGCTGAGATTGATGAGCTAAGAGGGCGTGGAAGGTGGTACTACCAACAAGTTAAGGCAAGTGGGTGGAAGGGCCAGGCCCAATGGATTGAAGCCCAAGGTCAAGAGCATGTCTTTCATATATCAAAGCCTCAAGATCCTGCAACTACTAAGTTGATTAATGATTTTTCAGCATTTTTAAATAATTAGGGGTTGGGATTAGTGGTGGTTCACATAGTGAAATTGTTGTTTACTTGTGTTTGATTAATTCAAGTTCAAGTCGAGTAATAAATTAAGTTTTGCTTGTGGCGTAAACTAATTTGTGATATCTTATAACTCTGCCTTTTTAACATTATCTTAATCAATTGATGTCATAAATTCGTGATAAACTTGTGACGGGTCATAAATGAAATTTTTTGTAATGTCTTAGTGTTATTATGATTTTGTCTAGTTTGCAAGAACAAATACATGTTGACATGTTGTGCATTCGAAATAGTTTTTTAATTAAGGATTAGGAATAAGAATAACACTTGGTCTTACTTGAGACGGGACAACCTGTTTTATTACTTTAGACGGGTCAAACCTTCTCACAAAATAGGAAGTAGAGCAAGTGGAGGGATTATTCATTAGCTCCCCACTTGTTCTTTTTGTGAGGGGAGTTAACCCGTATAAAGCAATAAGATGAGTCCTCCCTTTTGAAACGAGAATTATTGTAAGAATAATACTTCCTCCGTTCCATTTGATTGTATACGTTTGCTTTTTGGGCACTATTCATAAGTGAAAAGTATCTATAATACAACTTATAATATTTAACATAAAAGATAGTCATGTTTGATCTTGTTTAAATCATCTTAGCAAGTACAATATTAATATCAAATTTTTATAGTGTTTAGTAATACGTAACTAAAGATATAAACAAAAGAAAATGAGCATCGACATACGTGATAAAGCAAACGTATACAATCAAATGGAACGGAGGAAGTAACTTATGTCTTCCGTCAATTTGGGAATTCTGTTGGACCATTTGTCCTTTTAGTAGTCAACTATTGATGACTTATTTCGTTGTATAGTGTAGAACTGTAGGTAGAGTACAACTTTTCATTTATTACATACATATCCAATCATCTTACTTATTGTCTAGAAAAAACCAAAAGTTGTCTTTATTACCACCATATTAATAGTATTTAACCCATTTTAAGCTTTAGACGGATAATACCACTTGTCTTAAGCAAGTCTTACTGTTAAGTAGAATTACACCTGCTAAACATGTTAGGCAGCGAGTTGCGACAAATACTCGTCGAGTCTATTTTGAGTTTGTAAAATATGAATATGTATTGCTTGGGTTTATACGGGTTTCAGGTTCGCTAATTAGGTGGAACCAACAAAAGTTAGCTCCGATTTGGAACAACCTTCTACGTTTTGTTTAAAATTTTACCGCTCATCTCCGATTGACAAAACAATTGACAAGATGATCAGAGATGACCGGCAACTCAAAACGAGATGAATGACATAAATCATAATAATAGCCAGACTTATTTAACTTAATCCCTCACTTCAAAATAAAATCTCAGCTGGGGCGAAAGGGTAATGGTGTAAGAGAAATTCGACAAAAGATAGAAATTTTTTACTAAAAAACATTAAAATTGCCGACCACCCCTGCTAGCCCCTATCTAGCGCCACCACTCGCCGTTACCTAGGAAGAATAATGAACTAGCCAAAGTGTCCATTCACCACTCGAGGATAAATATCCATGTCATTGCCATTAAATTATTTGTTGTATTTGTTTGCATACAGAAGAGTTTAAGATGATAAAGCATGGCAATTTCTTAGGATGTAATTTCCTATACTTAGATAAACACGAAGAAATTAGTATTATGTATGTTCGACAATGCAAATTCAAGGAAGCTAAATTCTAGGGCTGATCAACTTCGGCCCGGCCCGTTTGACCCTACCCGTTTGGCCCGCTATTTAAGCGGGCTTGGACAAGAAGAAATTAAAAAATATATTTGACGGACGGGTCAATCCCGGCCCGCTATTTTTCGTGGGCGGATATGGACATGATTAAGAAGCCCATGGACAAGCCCGCAAGCCCGCTAAACATATATAAATTAAAAAATTATGCGTCATATAGACAAAAAGCTAATAAAGTAAAAATATACAACAAGAGTAAATGAAATAAAATTTGTATTAGTGATAAAGTAAGTAGTTATAATTTTTTTATATCGTTACTTTTTTAGAGACTCGTCGATCCTATGTTTACAAAACTTGCAAACACCAAAAGTTTCAGCTTTAATTCTTATTCATTCTTTGTCTATCTCATAAGCAATACATATGAGCTCTATTTATACTAACTAATAATCAACCTAGCTGCCTTGTTTCATACTTATAAACTGAATAGAAAGACATAGCAGATTTTCCTTAAATTGACTTTCCTAAAACTACTCTAATTGGCCTTGCCTTATTATGTAATTACCTAATTACGACATATGGTAAATATGCTGAAATAATCCCCCTTACTACTAAGAGAATAAGAAACTCTCAAAAGTTTTCCCTCCAAAAGGAATCTGGATAAATAAGGAAACAATACATTATTTCATTTAATTAGTATATTTTCATTAATATATAATCTTTTAATTACTTTAGTGTTTTCTACACTCTATATTATACTCCGGAAAAAAAAACTGGTATAAATTTTAAAATTATAAATTACTTAAATTTTATTAGTGCTCTTATAAAATATTAGAGAAAGACTTAACCCATACTAATAATTTCGTATAGAATAACTACAAAATGATATTATTAGTTTCGTAAAAAAAAATCACAAAACTTATTTGAGAAAATTCATGTATTAAAATCATCAATTTTGTGGTAAAAAAAATTATTTTCTTTAAAATACACACTTTATGACTTAACCATACTTATTCACTTGATTAGTTTTTCGCTTCAATTTGAATTTCTCATATTAAAATAAAACGGGTGAAATATATAAAAAAATAAAATAATGACATGTCAATTTAAAATCTATGCATGTAGGCGCGGGATCTATACAAGTGATATAATAATATCAATATTTCTTTAAACAAAGTTGACAAATAATTTTAGTATAACCGGCAATCTTATACGAAGTAAAAGTATTGAACTTTATCTTTTATACTTCGAAGTGTACAAACATTATTAATAGTAAATTTTAAATTTCAAAGGAAAATAAATATCAGTAGTATAATTGATAAGTTCTCTAATAGACCTATCTAAAATACCGCGCATTTGCGTGGGATTCTTATTAGTTAAACAACAATAATATAAGCTAAATTTATTCTATTCCATGCTGGAGTAGGACAAGTTATAGCGTTCATATCCTTGACATTCATCACAACGTTGTCATCTTTATTTGAGTTCATCATTTTTGAATCATCCTCCAAACAACGCCTTAGTTCGATCCAAGGACGTAACCATTGTCTCTGTCCCAGGATACCATCTTCGTGCAAGGATCATTATCCCGGCCCCAATCGGGCACTCAAGATTCCTGTCCTGCTTTACTTTCATGGAGGTGCATTCTACATTGGGTCAGCCTTTGCGTTGGATGATACCAACTACCTGGCTCGGGTCTCTTCCGAGGCCAATGTAGTGATTGTTTCAATAGAGTATCGCCTATATCGGACTATCGTCTATACCCGGAACACCCAATTCCTGCTCCGTACAATGATGCGTGGGCTGCTTCCAATTGGATAGCGGACCATAAATCGCGTAGGGGAAAGGAATTAGATCCGTGGTTGGCCAAGTACGGTGATTTGGATCGGGTTTTTGTTGGGGGCGAGAGTGCTGGAGCCAACATAGCCCACAACTTGGTAATCCGAGCTCAAGCCAAGAAATCAGTTAACTCCTTTAATTATAAGACTTGGTCGTATGTATGCACAAAATGTAGTCATGGGGTGGATAATAAGTATATAAATCCATTTGGACCCAAGGCGGTCAATTTGGGGCGCCTTAGCTTGGGTGCAAGAAACTATTGGTTTATACGGCAAAGAACGATGACCTACGAGGCCGTGGACGGTGGTACTATAAACAAGTAAAGGCAAGTGGGTAGACAGGTCAAGCCGAGTTGGTTAAAGCCCCGGGTAAAAATCATGTATTTCATATATTCAACCCTTAGGACCCAGCAACAACTAAATTGATTAGTGACCTTTCATCATTTTTCAATAATTAGTAGTTTATTTGTATCCAGGGGTGAACCTAGGATTAATCTAGGGGGTAGCGAATATTTTTTTTTCCGTACAAGAATGGCTGATGAAAATAATTGTTCAATAACAATCATGAAGAGTCAAGGGCGAGATCACCTAAGAGGGGGAGGGGGTGAATTAGGTGTCTATTTAAAATTTTAAGCTTAATTAAAGCTTCTTTAAAAACTCTATGATCACTAAGACACTACTTAGAAGAAAGGAGAAGTTGACACTTAGAACTAGAAAGTTAGAAGTATTCAACAACGATTTAGCCAGTAAATGTCACAGTGGAATCAACAGTGAAATCTGAGTGCAGCGGAAATATTAAAAACGAAATAGACAAAACTCAAGGATGTTTTTTAAATTGGTTCGGTCACTACTCCGCGACCTACATCCAACGTTATCTTATTAAACATCTTTGACGTAAACTCATACAAACAAAGACCCCGAATAATAAAACAACTCCCCAACCTACTCCGGTTGCTATTTGCTCAATGCTACTCCGCACCAAGACTTATGCTCAAAGCTACTCCGCTAAGAGACTTCCCCAACTCTTTCGAGTTGCTATTGCTCAAGACTACTCCGCCAAGAGACTTCCCCAACTCTTTCGAGTTGCTAGTTGCTCAAGATAACTCTATCTTAAGACTTGTTCTACTCGTTTGTTACAAGACTTGTGTTTCTCAAAATGTTCACAAAATGAACGGTGGAGAAAACGATTAAGTACTAACACGAGATCATCGAACACAATACATGCTTTGTTGCAACGAACTAGCTCTTTGTAAAAGACTTAAGAAAAATATTTTGCAAAACAATTAAGTATGAAATGTTAAATGATTTTTGCAAAGATAATTTACTCAATAAAACTCAAAGTCTTTTAAGCTTGAAAATATTTTGTTGTTGCACACTTGTTCAAATGAAATAAGTGTGGTATTTATAATGTAAAGTAGAGTATACTACACACTAAAAATAACACACTACAATGTAGTACAAGTGTTAAAAATATTAAAGAAATAAAGCTTGAACAACCAGGGCCGGTCCTAAACAATTTGAGGCCCTAGGCAAAAAGCTAAATTGGGGCCCTTTTAAAAAATTCAATTCAATTAAAATAAAGTATAATTGTCTAATACACGTTATATATGTATAAAGAAATCATAAAAAGCGCGATCTATGCGCATTTTGAGATGCAAAGTCATTAATAATAACATCAACATCGATGTTTTCCAAAAGTTCTTTCTCGATTGATAAGATTGCAAGACCATTCAAGCGTTCTTCCGACATTGACGACCTCAAGTAGGTTTTGATCAACTTCAACTTTGAAAAACTTCTTTCAGCTGACGCCACGGTTACCGGAACTGTTAAAAAAATTCTATATGCGATTGAAGCATTTGGATAACAATCTGCACATTTGACGAACTCAAGAATTTCAGTAGCTGAGAGTAATGTATTTGGCAAAGTAGATTGTAACACTTTCAATTCTGAGTAAAGGTCATTTAAATCAACATCGGATGTATATGTACACTTGAAAGTTTCACAACATTCTCTCAATTCTTTTTCATCTAAAGACTTTAACTTTTTTGAATCAAATAAAAATCCAAAAATACTTTCAAAAGTTTTTAGTTGCTCAAATCTAATTTTCAAAGAAGCACTTGCCATATCAACAACCACCAAAAAATATTCAAGTCTAAATACTTCTTCAGGCGATTTGTTTTGTTCATCTTCTTCATTAGTTTCATCAAAATGTCGTTTTCTAATAATGCGACGCTTTGTCGGAAGAATAGGCTCTACATCCATATCAAGTGCAATATCTTTAGCAATATTCATACAAGAAAGAAAGCCATCAACTCTAAACTTCTCAAAATATGACATTATACCTTCAACTAGACTTATAGTTGTATCAATACACATGAACTTAGATTGTAATTTCTTACTAACCTTATTTATGACAAATAAAATTTCATACCAAATAATCATTTCAAGCAAAAAGTCAAAGCTCCCAAGTGCATTATACAAACTTTCAGTTTCACTCTTTGACTTTGCATCACTATCACAAAATTCATATAAAACCAACAAAGCCAATCTTAATTGAGGTGCTTGAAATCTAATGGCTTTCACACTTTTAATTTGACTCTCCCAACGAGTATTAGATAAAAATTTCAAAGTAAATTCAGGAACATTATCAACCAAAATCTTCCATCTTTTTGAGGAACCAGAAAACAATGCATATATACGTTGAACAATACCAAAAAATGAAACGGTTCTTGTACAAGAATGTGCCATATCGCTAAGAGCAAGATTCAAACTATGACAAGCACAAGGCATATATAATGCACTCGGGTTAACTTCAAGTAAACGTTTTTGTACACCTTGGTGCTTTCCTTTCATGTTGGAGTCGTTATCATAACCTTGACCTCTTACATCATCAATATTAAGATCAAGAGACTTTAAAACCTTTTTTAGTTCAATAAAAAGTCTTAAACCTGTTGTATCAGTCACCTCCAAAAATTCTAAAAAATACTCTTCAATTTTAATTTTTTCATTTGACATATTCACACATCGTATTATCAAAGTCATTTGTTCTTGGTGAGCAATGTCAGGAGTACAATCAAGAATTATAGAGAAATATTTTGCCTCTTTGATAGTTTTGATTATAGAACATTTTACATTATAAGCCAAAAGAGAGATCAATTCATTTTGAATTTTATGTCCAAGATAATGATGATGAATATCACGGTTTTGAATCCTTCTAACATGATCTTGCATTACCACATCAAATTCAGCAATCATTTCAATTAATCCTAAGAAATTACCATTATTATCTTGATATAATTTTTCATTAGATCCTCTAAATGCCAAGTTATGAGTAGCAAGACATTTCACAGTTGAAAAAATTCTAAGTAACACTTGCCTCCATTGATTTTTCTCTTTCCTAATCGTTTCCTGCAAATTTTTATCAATTGTTTCACACTTATCTAACCTTAATCTCACTTCATTCCAAGTAGACATGTTATTCATATGCTCGGTACTATTTTCATGATCTTTTAATCTGTCAATTATACGTTTCCAATCACGTAATCCATCGTTTGCCAACAAACTTTTATTATTGATAGATTTAAACAACTTGCAACAAAAACATAATACTTTGTCAATGGGTTTAGAATAAATCAACCATTTTCTATCACTAATCTCACCATTGTTCATCTTTTTAGAAAAATAAGCATATTTAAAATGCCTACTATCATCATCAAGAGGGAAGTTAATATTCATTTCTCGTATAGGTCCTTTTTCAATTATCGTAACTCTTGTCTTGTTATCAAGATTAGTCCAATTCATAGGATCATAAATATCAATAAAAGTATTGGATATATTTGGCACATCATTTGGCAAATTAGACTCATTTTCAACATTATCTTCATCAACAACAATTGGCACGTCATTTGGCAAATTAGACTCATTTCCAACATTATCTTCATCAACATCAATTGGCACATCATTTGGCAAATTAGACTCTTTTTCAACATCATCTACATGATTAATAATTGACACATTAGACTCATTTCTATCACTATTGTCATTAAAATCATTGTGGCCGTTTCTTTCATTACTTTCATTGATAGAATCGTGTAAACTTTTATTTGACTGAGTTGAACTTTCATTAATAACATTTCTAACAATAAACTTGTGGATAGCACCTTGTTGTGATTTTATTAACTCTTCGGCAAGTTTTCTTTTTTTTCTTTTCTCGCATCCAGATAAATGTTTTTTAGGCAACATTGTAAACCGTATTCAATAATTGATTTAACACAATAACACTTCACAAACAAAGACAATAATTAACAAAATAAGAATATGATACACAAAGAAATTATGAACCACAATTCACAAACAAAGACGATAACCGCTAAACAGCAAAAAAAAAAAAAAAAAAAATCAACTTTAGCACAAAAAAACGCCAACAGCCAGTCAACAATAAAAAAAAAAAAATAACCGTCAACACAAAAAACGCTAGCAAAAAGTCAATAATTACCACAAAAAATAACAAAACAACAACAAAATTAATATAAATATATAATGAAATAAAAAAAAGAATAGGGATTAGAACACCCTGATTCCGGATTACTGAGACAACGAAGGTGGATGAATGAATCGACGAGATGAGGAATAACAAGCAAATAAGCAATAGCCACTTAAGACACGTAAACTTCACTCCATTCAAATTAATTTTAAAGGATGAATCAAAGGAATAAAGCACCCTAAACAATTTATAAGGAAAATTAAATTTTAGTTTTTTTGGAATTTGGGTAGGAATAATGAAGCAGTATGAACAAAATAGCAAGAGTCAAATTAGGTAGTATTAATTAAGAAGATTATTTATCCTTAATTACTTATATTTCCAAAAGATGTTTTTTTGACTTTTTCCTCTTGGTTGATCAGCCGTTACTAACTTCTAATTTCTAATTTTTTTTTTTTCCTAAATCGGGCCCCTCTCAATAATGGGCCCTTGTCATTTGCCCACCTAGACAAGCCCAAGGGCCGGCCCTGTGAATAACAATAAAGGTGGTTACTTGAGGCACATGAAACCATGACCCCTTATGCAAGCCAAATGAATTACTTGCACAAGTAATCAAGCTTACTAGTCACCTTAATTTGGCAGCCACATTTAAACAAAATAAGGGTAGTTTTTTTCAACAAGAAAGATCATAAATGGTAGTGACCAAATAAAGAAAAAGTAAACAACCCATTTTTGGCAAGTGTCTTTTTGTGCAAGCTACCTCTTCTCCAAGACACACAAAGCTTTCTTTCTTTTTATAAAGATCAAACCAGAATTTTAGCAATGTAAAATGTTGATCAAAAGTTTGGAAAACTATTTTCAAGAGTTAAATATTTTCGAAATATATAAGAGCCAGAAACCACAGTGACATGTCACTGTCAGTTTTGAAGTACTTAGCATGAATCGAGTTTAATGATCTCCTATACAACACTATGACTTTAACAATGACGATCTTCATCTCTTGATCTTCTTGTGCAACCTTGAATGATTAGTTGAGTTTCCATAGCTATAAGATTAAAACTTAAGAGGCACACATTATATTAACAATAAGATTAATTTGTCTTAAGGCATCATCAACCAATCTAATCTAGAAATTGTCTCAACAAATCACAATCTTTAATTTGAGAAGACGAATTATATTTTTTTTAGATTATTGCTTTGAGGTTATTGACTGTGCCTGAGCTCTAAAAACCGTTGTAGTCTAGCATTTCTAATGCCCATCTACTTTATTTGAACATTTCAAATCCATTAATTGAATAATTGTCACCAACAAATTATAAGTGGTACAATTTGTAATTGATAAAAAAAAAGTGTATACTCTCCATCTCAATCATTTTTTTTACCATTGAGGATAATACCATACACAAAATAAAATAAAATAAATAAATGATTAAATAACAAGCACTTCACTTGTGGCAATTTTCAAGCCCACTACTCGTTTACTCCCAAACATAAATACATCATTTGTCACTGTAAATCAGCAAGTGTTGCTCATATTAGCTTCTTCTTATACAAAAAAAAAAAGACCGGATAGTACATGAACCGGTTTGGCGTTTGCCATGATGTCATTCGAACCCTATGTATTTTATTTCGAAACATTAGAAAAAAGGTCCTTTGAATTTTATATCTATACGAATATGTTTTTTTAGGATTATTGATACGATTATCAATGTCATAACTAGACTAAGATACAAGCTAACTACGGAGTAATAATTATCTGTCAGGATTTATTTAATTATTAAAGTAAAGACAATTTCGATTCACCGTATGATTATAGGACAATTTCGTTTGTCATTAGGAATAAAATAAGGGTATTTTAGATAAATTAAGAGTAGTATAAATAACATGTCTTGTATAACATGTTTTTGAGACAAGTATAATAAAAATTTAGAGAAACTCGGTCAAGTTTTGATCCGACCAAGGTCTGAAGGTAATTTTCAGAACTCGTTTAAAATTAAGATCGTCGTATTTATTTTAAAACCCACTGGATCAAGATTTCGGAGGATCTTCGACCCAAATATTCTTCTGACTAGAAGTCTACACGGACTTTTAGTCAAATATACCTGGTGAAAATCCATACATCGAGAGACGAGTTCGAGCCTCATCTACAACATCGTTCTTTATATAAATCGCTTCCGCATGCATATCAATTATAGTAGGAATTGATATTTTATAGAAGAGCTAGTACTAAAAAATTGATCATCATAATTTTCCGAACCAAAGACGTAATTTGCACTTGAGCTTCTTTCAAGCAATTTAGGAAAATAGAATAAAAGAGCTGGTTGTTTATTTAATTCAATTCGTTAAATTAAGGAAACCACCCTTTCTTATTCATCTTAATTTCAAACACAGTAGACTACGTAGCTTCTTCAAAATTGTGTTTGTTAAATTATAGATTATATATCTAATTAATATCTTCACTGCATGTGTTTCTATCATCTTTTGTTAAACTTTCGGCTTTGTGATATTTGAGTTTAACGCCTAAATTTTACTGCTGCTAGTAGATGGCTGCAGACTGGTCTACATTGCCTCTCGATCTTCTTGGTGACGTTGCATTCAAGTCGGAATCTTGTAAAGATTTTATTTATTTTTCTGCGGTTTGTCGGTCTTGGAATCGTGCTTCGTCCTTAATTAAGCACCAGTGGATAGAGGCTAAGTCAGTAGTACTTTTACTTGCTGAAAACACTAAAGATAACCCGGATTACCTTCGGAAGATCTTTAATCTTAACAATAACCAGTGTTACAATTTGAATCTCCCCGAGACATTCGGAGCAAGATGTTGGGGTTCGCCTTATGGTTGGATTGCTATGGTTGGCCTCGACTTTAATGTTCAACTATTTAATCCTATCACCAAGGCGAGTATTAGTTTCCCAAGATTGAATACTCTCCCACATCTACCTGACTTGTCGGACTTTGAAGAAAATTTTTATCGTCATTGGTGTATAACTACCATTTTGACCAAGCTTGTTGTGCTCGAAGTGTCTCAAAGTGGTAATAATAATAACGAGTTTGTTATTATGATACTTTATTCGTCGCAGTTTGTGGCTTTCGCTAGGCATGGCGATCAATTGTGGACGTCTGTAGACACTATGAAAAGAAGAGCTAATGTAATCGATGTGATAAGCATGGATGATTATGTATTCGCTTTGTATAAGGATGGAGCAATTGGATATTGGGATGTTAACAAATTAATCAACAATCTTGAGGTTGTAGAACCCATGGATCATTCCCCGGGTAGATTTGATACTTTAAAATTATTTAAACAAGGTTGGACGAAAGCGTATTTGGTACAATCCGGTAGAGAACTCCTCCTGGTGATCCGATACAAGGATGAAATATTAAATTACGATGGAACTGATAACGACTACAATCTTGTTTATCAAACAATTGGTTTTGAGGTGTACAAAATTAATCACGAAGACAAAAGTTCGGAAAAAATTGAAGATTTGGGTGATTTGGCACTGTTCGTAGGTGATAACACTTCTATGTGTGTTACTATAGGAGCCAAATATTTGGAACGTAATTGTATATATTTCACAGATGATGAAAGCGAGTTTTGGCTACTGGTGACCGAGTTTGGAGGTCATGACATGGGTGTATATGACATCAAGAGTGATCAAATACGACGATTTTATGAAGGCATCAATACACGCTCTTCATACTGCCCACCAACATGGTTTATCGTCCATCGACATGATATTATAACAAGCAGAATGATTGGGGTTTGTAAACCTGTATTTTAATTCGGAGTAATAAAAACTTGTACAATGCAGGATGATCTATTTGGAGAGGGATCAAATTTTGATGTTTAATTTGGTCATGAGAAAAGCAATTTGATTCATTTGTTATCAAGATAAACAATTATTCTTACATCTCAATCATTTATCTACTTATTTATTCTTTATTTTATTTTTTTTGGTTCAAATGAGCGCACAATGTCGCGGGTGAGAATCGAACCCCCAACTTCATGGTTGGAGTAAGAGTGCTCTTACCACTTGAGCTACCTCTTGTTCTCTCTTATTTATTCTTTATTAAAGGATATTAATAGAATGTAACTAACACACCGTTAGTGAAACACGTAAATCTGTGTGTTGCTTTTTTTATTTATTTTTTTGCATCTGTAATAAAATAATTTTTCCTCAACCTATATACATGTTGATCATTGAACCTGGTAGCCTGACTCACGCACTACCCTTCGGTAATAAATTCTAAAAGTGATTTAGTTGAGTAATAATATAATATTGCTAGTATAGACCCGTGGAATGCATGCACGGTATTTGTAGATTATTTTTTATTTTGTTGGTGTATTAATTATAATGCTAAATGTATGAGTTAGACAACTCTTAACGCTTTATATTTCATACAAATTAAAATTAAATGGTAAAGAGAGGTAACCTGGACGAGTTCGGTACAAAACCTAGTACAATCTAGAGGTGAAGCGTAACAATCCAATTAAAAATCACACCGCCAGATAAGGGTTTTGGGTTCAGGGCTTTCTCAACGAGCGACTTAGAGCTTCTCTTATACCAAAAAAAAAATATGTATTTTATTTCGAAACATTAAGATAAAAAGGTCTACCGAAATTTATTTCGTGTATTAAATATTTACAATTTTTTTTTTTTAGCTTTAAGATAAAAAGGTCTTCCTATGCTAATTTCCTAAGTGAAGACCCAATTTGGACTTGAGCTTCTTCGAAACAATTTAGGAAAAGAGAATAGAAAGGGGAGATTGGTTATCTAATTTAATTCGGTAAATTACGGAAACTCTCTTACGACCTTACACTATTTAAACAAAGGCTATCTTACTTTTTTGTTTATTTTCTTTTGTGATTTTTGAATTTAATACTTTTTTCTGCTATATATTATTAGATGACTACAGATTGGTCTACATTGCCTCTCGATCTTCTTGCATCCGTTGCGTTCAAGTTGGAAACTTTCGAAGATTTTATTTATTTTTCTACGGTTTGTCGCTCGTGGAATAGTGCTTCGTCTTCAATAAAGCACCAGTGGAGGGCTAAATCAGTAGTACTTATGCTCGCTGAAAACAATGAAGATAATCCGAATTACATTCGCAAAATATTTAATCTTAACAATAACAAGTGTTACAATCTTAATCTCCCTGAGACATTCGGAGCAACCTGTTGGGGTTCGCCTTATGGTTGGATTGCTGTGGTTGGCCTTGACTTTAGTGTTCGATTGTTCAATCCTATCACCAAGGCGAGTATTAGTTTCCCGAGATTGAGTCTCCCTCATATAGCCGACTTCCACAAGGTATTCGATGTGGATGATGAAAATAATCGGCATTTGTATTTAATAGTCATTCTATCCAAGCTTGTTGTGCTCAAAGTGTCTCAAAGTGGTAATGACGAGTTTGTTATTACGATACTTAGTCCGTTGAATCCGTGTATAGCTTTCGCTTCGCATAGACATCGATCCTGGACATCAATAGACACTAATAATAGAGGTGATACTGTTATTAGTGTAGTTGATATGCTGGGCATGGGTAATTATGTATATGCTTTGTATGAAGATGGAGCAATTCGATATTGGGATGTTAACAAATTATTCGACTACAGCGAGCTTGTAAAGCCCGTCGATTATTTCCCGGGCAGGTTTGATACCTTAAAGTTTTTTAGAGGATGGAGGAAAGCATATTTGGTACAATCTGGTAGTGATCTTCTTATAGTGGTGCGATACAAGGATGAAATATTTAATCCGGATAGAACTCACGTCTACAACTACGACTACGACCACGACCTCGACTATCAAACAGTCGATTTTGAGGTTTACAAGGTTAATCACGAAGACAAAAGTTGGGAAAAAATTCGAGATTTGGGTGATTTGGCATTGTTCGTAGGTAGTAACATGTCTATGTGTGTTGCTACTAACGGAACCAAATTCTTGAGACGTAATTGTATATATTTCACAGACGATCAAAATATGTTTTGGCGATTTGTGACAAAGTATGGAGGGCATGATATGGGTGTTTATGACATTGGGTGTGATCATGTCGGACAATTTTATGAAGGCGTCGATACACGTTCTTCGTATTGCCCACCGACATTGTTTATGGTTTATCTTCCTCTTTTAGGTTATTGATTGTCAAGAAAATGTTATTACCATAAGTTTTCTATTTTCGAGTTTTATATTAAAAATTATGAGCATTAATGTCGAGTTTTTGAATTCGTTCAGTAGAACATTAAGCTCAAAAAATTACAATAGAACTCTAAAAAGTATAAGATTTAAAATGTCACTTAGAAACTTTGAAAAGCTTGGAAAAAATACAAACAAACTCAAATTCATATTATGTATACCTCATATGTACAATCCTTTTTTCCGACATAAAGATTTGTTTTTTAGTATTCATGCCGTTAAACAGTTCCTAAACATATTTTATCTCAAATTTAGAAAGTCAATACCTACTTACCTATAATAATACTCTCTCCTATTCATGGTATTCTTCCCTATTTCCTTTTTCGGTTATTCATGTTTTCTTCCCTATTTCCTTTTTTGGATGTGGGGTAGTGTGTTTTGTGTGGTCTAAATTCATTTGTGTGTGGGGTAGTGTGTTTTGTTTGGTCAAAATTCATTTCCTTAATCTAAGAGCCAAAATAAAAGGGGAAGAATACATTGAATAGGAGGGAGTATTAGTTTTCTGAATTCTGATCCAACAGTTCAACTCGCAACATGTCGGGTTTCGAATCGCTACTTACGGGTCATGTTCGGGTTCGGTTACCCATCGTGTTGACGTTGAAAAGAACTGTTTATTTCGGACTATATTCCAATCGGTCACTTTTTAACCAGTCTACAGTAGAAGTGATCAAATGCGGGCTTGGGCCGGACATGGCCGGGCTAAGGTTAAATTTTTGGCCCACGAACAAGCGGGTTAGCGGGTTTGAGATGGGTTTATGGGTCAGGCCTTTGTATTTTTCTTAAAATGTCTTGTGTGTACCCGCTTATTTAGCGGGCGGGATAGATTGGTTTCAATGAACGGGACGACCCATGAACAACTCTAGTCTACACGTATTATTGGGAATATATGTGTTTGTATGTTGCACATATATATTAGGTAATATTCACATGGCAGTATGACACTAGGTAATTGTTGTAACGGAGGCGTTCCGTTACCTGACGGTTAGTTGATTAGGGTGATAAGAACAAAATATAGCGAATAACAAATAAAGATGACACACAGATATACGTGGTTCACCAGTAAAATAACTGGCTACGTCCACCCGGAAGGAGAGCAAATTTTACTATTATGGAGATAATAGTACAACAGTAGACTAGTACACACGCGCTACTAAGAGCCAAAAGTGTACCCAATTCTACCAACAAATATAGTAATCTCAAATAGAGAATACTCTGCCGAGATGAAGGACAAACGATCTTGAGGCCAGCAAGATCCGAACAAACTCCTTCTATCTCCAAATTCAGAAGAAGGCCAATCTACTCGAGCCCGGAACAAACTGAAGTTCCTCCCAAATGGAACCTCACAAATCGACTTTCATAAGATTGTGCTCACAAATATTATCGCCACCTCCTTCTTAATTATTCTAGACTAATACAAGGATCTTTATATAGATTAATTTCACCCTTAATAAGAGACCTAAACTAATTAGGAAAGAAAGACAATTAGAAAATTAATTAATAATTTCTACGCAAGAAACAAACCAACTAAGGCTAGGACTAAGGCAAGATTACTTAGGAAAGTGGGGGGACCCACAATTTCCATGAAGTTAAGCCATAGTCACGTACAGGAAAGTTCACATCATCATTATCATTATATTTATTAAAGCAAAAGCCACTTAACTGCTATTTTAGATTTAAAAGCTGACGTGTCACCCTCATATCAATTGACCGTATAAAATACATATACAATACATATTCACAGTAAAGTAAATATGTACGACATAAACTACCCACTACCCACTATCCACTACCCTCTACTTTTTCCTAAAATAAAGATCTGCCAATTAAGGCGTCCCGATTTGTATCTTTGCTCTTCAAAATTCCAATTGAAGATGGAACTACTTTAGAGCAACATGCAAGTGGAATTTTATAATTTGTTATTAAAGTCAAGCGGTGAGAAGAATGCGTATACAATTTGAGCAAACTTCTGGTGAGCCCTTATTGTTAATTACCCCCTGTCAATTCGACTATTGGTAATTGATGTTTCCTAATTTCTTAATTGAATTTGTTTTTTTTATCAAGTATTTTTCAATTAAAATTATTGAGAATGATTGATTGGGTTATTCCAATTAAAGGATTCCAGGTAATTGCTGATTTTAGGGTTCATGGTTTTGAATTTTGCAAATTTTTTTGTATCATTGTGTCATTACTCTTCATGTAAAAGACTAAGGAAATTAGACACAGAGGTAGAAATTTGTTCTAAGTAACATGAGAAAACAAATCAATTGGAAATGTTATACTATATAGATAAATTAATTGGATGGTGGAAAATGTTGTCCATTCCAATAATTAAGCAACGTTGTTCCATATAACCAGAGTTAAACTTTAGCATTGTAGATGGGTTCTTACATTTTAGGGTCTCTTAATTTTATGAAATTAATTGATTACTACGTTTAATTTTATTAATGATTAGTTGTTGTTGTCAATAATATCTTCACTACTACTGTGATCGTGGCCACAACCAACTTCATTGGACATATCAAGTGTGGGTTCAAGGCTTTGTATTTGTTTGGAGAGTTTTAACAATTGCAAAGTCAGGCATTGGAGGTAACACACCATTTCCTCTGTATCTTTCTATGTCATTATTTTGTACATTGGATTTTATGTTCAACCATTTGTTTTATAAATACAAACGACTCTGCTTTTTCACCTAAATTTTTTTTGTTGAGGTCTTTATCTAATTTTTATCTCCACTTACTTAGACTTGATATGTCCAGGAAATTGAAGAGTATTGCATTAGTATCGTAATTTTTTGAAATAATCTTGGTTCAAATTGGGTTTTGAAACTTTAATGGAGACAAGTAAATCACTTATATGCATTGGTGGACATTCAAACAATAACTAAGTACGGCCTTTGGACAATCACCATTAATGCTACGGAGAACGACCATCTAGAGTGTTAAAAATCTTCGAATCGACACAAATACAACTTCCATTATCAAACCGTAACTCCACCTAATGTGTCAGAGTCGCGACCCAGAACTTTGCATGCCACAATAGTTCTTTGAGATTCATTGCTATCTATGACAAACTGCCCACCACCACTACCTGCCTTACTATATAAGCATAATTTAGCTTTTCATTTTCATTTCAGTACTTTGCTATCATAAAAATTTTCACTTTTTTTTCTCAAATCGTTCCAAAAAAACTTTCGAATTAAGATTATTTATAAAAATTTTAGGAGTTGTCTCATCGGAATCAAGATTAGCTATTGTGTGTGTGCGCGGCTGGGTGTGTGGGTGTGGTTTCTTATATATATGTGGAATATGTCAGGTTCGTATGTGTGTGCGCGTGTTTACTGAGTCGTGTGTCAATCTGTGTTTGATTTCTATGAATAGACGGTTAGCTCCAACAATCTAAGGACTTTGTTGTGCTCGGTTTCAGGTTTAAGACAGTGGTTTTGATGTTCATATGCGATTTCATATATACCGGTCCCGAAAAATTTAGCCTAATACTGATTGTACAAGAGGTAGTTTCCTCCAACTTCACCTTCTAATCGACAAAATCTTATTAAGCACGCTCTTTTCAATAGAATAATCATACATAGTTGTTATAATTTTTAGTTTATTTTTTTATTATAATTTTGTAATCTTACCGATAGAAAATCCACAAGTATATTCAATAACTGATCTTCACGAACTTAAACTCCCTCCATTTCCCTAATTTTGTTCTCATATGCTTTTCGATTCTCAAACTTACCGAACTTTGAGTGTAAATATTTTGGAAAATAACAAATGTTAATATATAAAACTAAATTACTTACATTTATTATTGAAACATATTCACAAAATATGTTTTATGAAAGAATGAATTAACATATTCATATCGAAAAATACGATCAAAATTGGAAAATGTTAAAAAAAATGGAAAGAAAATATAAAAGTAACGAGCATATTTTTTTATCTATTTTTTCTATGTCGCTCTCATTACGTTTGCATAAATATAAATATAATGTTATACTTAAAATTTATATTATACCCGTGCATGAATGCACGGGTTAAACACTAGTATAGGATATAGCACAAATACGCATGTAGTTCGTCCCGCATTAGGAATTCGCCACCGGTGCATATCACATGTCCTTTCTTCTATTGGCTTCTATTTCCTGCCTTAGTTTAATCCGTCTTTGACACAAATTCAAGGCACAAATTCACAACAGTAATGAACTAATGACCCAACTTAAGATTTTTTTTATTTCCAAATTTGATTCATAATAGAAGTATTCCTAACTGAAGTTGCCTTACTTTTATATATTAACAGTTTTTCTAACATGTGAATCTTTCCATATTCGACTTATTAATGTGTGTCTTAAGGGTACACGTTAGAGAAACAGTTATTAAAATCCGACTTTGACGAAGAGAACGAGATAAACGGGGACCAATGGATGTAGATTGGTCTGCATTGCCTCTCGATCTTCTTACTACTATTGCATTCAAATTGGAATTTTTTGAAGATTTTATTTGTTTTTCTACGGTTTGTCGGTCCTGGAATCGTGCTTTGTCTTCAATAAAGCACCAGTTGAGGGATACGTCAGTTATGCCATGGCTTTTACTCGCTGAAAACAATAAAGATAATCCAGATTGCGTTCGTAAAATCTTTAATCTTAATAATAACAAGTGTTACAATTTGAATCTTCCTGAGACATTCGGAGCAAGATGTTGGGGTTCGCCTTATGGTTGGATTGCAATGGTTGACGATGACTTTAATGTTCGACTGTTCAATCCTATCACCAAGGCGAGTATTAGTTTTCCAGGATTGAATACTCTCCCACACTTACCTGAGTACGACGAGAATTGGCGTAAGGGAAAATTAAATTATTTTCATTGGCGTTTAAGGGTATTTTTAACAAAGCTCGTTGTGCTCAAAGTGTCTAAAAGTGGCAATCACGAGTTTGTTATTATGCTACTTTATTCGTTCAATGAGCATGTCGCTTTGGCTAGGCCTGGAGATCAATCGTGGAAATCTGGAGATCAACTGTGGATGTCAGTAGTCCCTAAGAAACCAAGGGTTGGAGTAGTTGACGTGATAGGCATGGATGATTATGTATTTGCTTTGTATACCGATGGAGCAGTTCGATATTGGGATGTTAACAAATTATTCGACAATCTTGAGGGAAGTGTAAAACCCATGGATCATTCACCGGGTTGGTTCAATACTTTGAAGTTTTATGAAGTAGGGTGGTCGACAGCATATTTAGTACAATCTGGGAAGAATCTTCTCTTGGTGGTGCGATACAAGGATGTACCATTGAATTCGGATGAAACTGATGTCGACGAAGACCTTTGGTACGAAACACTTGATTTTGAGGTGTACAAGAATAATCACGAAGACAAAAGTTGGGAACTAACTGATGATTTGGGTGATTTGGCATTGTTTGTAGGTGGAAACTATTCTCTGTCTGTTCCTATTGGAGCCAAATCGTTGGAACGTAATTGTATATATTTCACAGATGATCAAAATGAGGATTGGCAACTGGTGACGAAGTTTGGAGGACATGATATGGGTGTATACGACATAAAGACTGATCAAATCCGACAATTTTATGAAGGCATCGATACTCGCTCTTCATATTGCACACCCATATGGTTTATTCCTCAGTTTTAAAGTTACTGATTGTCAAGAACATGATATTAAAATAAGTAATTGAGGTTTGTTTTCTTGTAGTTTAGAGTCATTTTGTCAATCTGTCAGTTTTAGAGTCGTTTTTTTCTCTGTTCGTTGTCGCATATCAAAGACTTGTTGGAAAACATACCTTTATGGCTTTATAGTATAAAACTCGAAACGACACTTGAAACAGATGACCAGGAGCATCAGTTGCCGTTGCTCTACACGTCTCTACAGAAATACAAGAATTGTTATACGGAGTTATAGAAATTAGTTGCAGCATGTTAACATCCAATTGTAGGAGATAAATAAAAGAAACTGTCTTTCTTCTATTCTGAAATCCGAACCCAGATGAACGAAAACTCTTACAATGGCCATCAGGATCAGTAACCCGTATCAATTTGTTACAAGTAGGAAATATCTTTACTATAACCAAAGGCGGTATATTTTTCATGATTTCATCATACGCCCATAGAAATCATGCCTTTATTTCATATTCATACGTTTCTGTTATGATCGTAAAATTGGATGCGACGTATAGCCTTTTAAATTCGGCTTTGTGCGAGTGGCAGCATTTGAATGACTATGTCATACTCCGTATTTAGTTGAGTTTATGGGTTGTGGTTGTCATATCTTTTTCTTCGTATATAGCGGCCTATTTCCCCTCACATTGTAAGACCGTCTTATTCTATAACTATTTGTGTTGTTAGTATTAGCTACTCCGTATAAGCTAATTTATCAGAATTTTAATGCATGTTCAATTGGTCATTTAAGCCTTTTGGAACATTAGAGGTTAACTGATAAGACGTATGGCGTAGATATTGTATGATGTATAACTGTACTTCTTCATCATAGCTTATGCATCTCGTTGACTGCCTCATAATAGCTCATGCGCTTCATCTAATGATAGCAATAAATGAGTTGTATAAGCTATTATTATGAAGCCGTTTTATGCCTTACAACAATCTTATTTAAAAATTTCTACTGTATGGAAGTGCAGGGTTTTCCACCCGACAACACTTTCGAGTAGTCACTGCCCTTCTTAGTTCGATGAATAGACGGTGTCAGAGACAAGGGCCAAAAACTAACAGACTGTCTTAGATGAGGGACACCATGAACAAAAATAAGCATTTTAAGCTCAAAAGTCTAAAGCTTGTTACAACAGATAATATAATAGTGCGAGTAGAAGAATAAATAAAATCTAAAAAGTAATGTTGACAGTGGGATTTGAACCCACGCCCTTTCGGACCAGAACCTTAATCTGGCGCCTTAGACCAACTCGGCCATATCAACTTGTTGACATTATGTCTCGCGACAAATTTAAGTTCTTTGTCAACTAATACAAAGCATGCACGGATATTGAAATGGGATCCACTAAAACAATTAACAAATCTTGTTATATTAATCTTACTATCCAGGATCATATTCAAATTTGCACGAATGACCACTAGCTTGTAAATTTTTAATTGTAGAACGAAATAAAAATATGCACTTACAAAAAATGGTTCCTTAATCCTTAGGCCTTACCAAACTACATTGTGTGGTTTGGCGGATGAATCTAGTGATCAATTTTTCTTTAATTGTGTGGTCAGTCTGAAATATGTCGATGCTGTTCAAGACCGGTTAGGCATTCCGATCCGTTCAGCGCAATTTCTACTTTGATGGTGCAATGGAGATGCAAATCCTTGTGTTCAAAAGCAAGTAGTATATGCGAGCCTTATTGCACTAAATTATTACACACTTGGTTTGCGAGGAACAAATGCAGAGCTGAGGGGGTAGTGATGCTTCCACATAATGTATTGAACCTCGTTAAGGAGTACATGCTTCCTATGACTCGAAATAGGATTTGGCAAGTTAAGCATAGAGTTAATGTTGTATATGGAGTAAACGAATAGGCCTGGATTAGTATGGTATACTGCTTGTTTGACGTGGCCTTATTTCATGAGGCTAACTTGTAAGGTGATTGTAATTCTTAATGATGAGATATACAATTCACATTTCACCCCAAACAAAAAAATTCAAACTAATTGTCATGTATAACCACAAATTGTTTGTTTGTACTCCGTAATTCATAATTAGTAAAAAAAACGACTCTAACATATTCATAAATCACACATTTGCACATAATAATTAGATGTCACCTAGCTTAGCTAGGTAGTTATTGAAATCGTGAGAGATAGTACTCATGATCTAAGTTCAAAGATCGTCAACATCATATTCATCTTCGTGGCTCCATATATACAAAAACAAATTGCACATTAATGAAACCTATACATTTTACATGGGTTAATCTATGTGATCAATGTGCAACAATAAACATTAACGTCATTTCAATCGAGGTTACAAGATTGTCGAATCAGGCCCAACTCCAACACTCTGATACTTGTCTTCCCATTGACCTTTTTTTTTCCAATAATAACCAATTGGCTTATATATAACGATAACGGTAAATCGTTTATATCGCTCACTTTATAAAACACTTAAACAATCGGTTACTCAATTTTAAGCATGAAAACAAGTAACCCAAAATATTTCTAAATATTACACCAAAAAATGATACCACTAATGAAAAAGAAAATAGGAAAGGAAAAGGAAAAGAAAAAGAAAAAGGAAATGAAATACATAGAAATTGAAGAAACAACATTATTTTAGAAAGGAAGAAAGAAAAGAGAAAAAACCGGAAGTAAAATAACAAGAAAACCTAAACCTAAGCTAAACAAACAAAACAAAAACATAACAAAAATGAAGCACCACCAAAACAACCACCACCACCATCACAACAACAACCAATCATCATCCTCCACGTCATCATCATCCGACCCCACCACTACAACCACATCATCACCCTCAGCAACCACGTCACCACCTTCCGAACCTCCATCATCAGCAATGACGTCATCCGACGACCCCACTACCTCCACGTCATCCTCTACAACAATCGGACAAGAATCAATCTCCATCGACACACGTGGGGCACACGCTGTCACGTGCCGATGGACAGTCGCACAGTTCCCGAAACTCAAGGCACGTGCGCTGTGGAGTAAGTATTTCGAAGTCGGAGGTTATGACTGTCGTTTACTAGTTTACCCTAAAGGTGACTCTCAGGCATTACCTGGTTATATTTCTGTTTATCTTCAAGTTGTGGACCCCAGTAATTCTAGTAAATGGGATTGTTTTGCTAGTTATCGTCTTTCGCTTGTTAATTTTTCTGATGATTCTAAAACTGTTGTTAGAGATTCTTGGCACCGGTTCTCGAGTAAGAAGAAATCTCACGGTTGGTGCGATTTTACTCCCTCTAATATCGTCCTTGATCCTAAAGCCGGCTTTTTCTTTAATTCTGACTCGGTTTTGATTGTCGCTGATATTTTGATTTTGAACGAGACTGTTTGTTTTACCAAGGATATTACTGTTAATAGTAGTAACAGTAACAGTAATAATAGTAGCAGTAATGGTAATGGTAATGGTAATAGTAGTAGTAGCGGGAATGGAAATGGTAGTAATGGCGAGATTGTAGGTAGTAGTAATGTGGAGGTGTTGAGCGGGAAGTTTACGTGGAAAGTGCATAATTTTAGTTTGTTTAAGGAGATGATTAAGACGCAGAAGATAATGAGTCCGGGGTTTCAGGCAGGGGAGTGTAATTTGAGGATTAGTGTGTATCAGAGTACGGTGAATGGGGTGGAGTATCTGTCAATGTGTTTGGAGAGTAAGGATACGGAGAAGGTGAGTGGTGGGACGTTGTCGACAGGGGTGTTGGGGTTGGATAGGAGCTGTTGGTGTTTGTTTAGGATATCGGTGTTGAATCAGAAGCAAGGGTTGAATCATATGCAGAGGGATTCGTATGGGAGGTTTGCTGCCGATAATAAGAGTGGGGATAATACGAGTTTGGGGTGGAATGATTATATGAAGATGTCGGATTTTGTTGGGGCCGAGGCTGGGTTTTTGGTGGATGATACCGCGGTTTTCAGTACGTCGTTTCATGTTATTAAGGAGTTTAGTAGTTTTTCGAAGAATGGGGCTCTTCTTGGGGTAAGGTCGGGGATTGGTGGCCCGAAGAAGTTTGATGCTCACAGTGGGAAATTCACTTGGAGGATTGATAATTTCACTCGGTTGAAGGACCTTCTCAAAAAACGGAAGATTACTGGACTGTGCATTAAGAGCAGGAGGTTTCAGATTGGCAACCGTGATTGCCGCCTCATTGTTTATCCCAGAGGTATGCAAAATCTTTATTTTTTTCATTAAGTTGCCTCTTTTTTCATGAGATTGCCAATTTCATTTCCATTCCTATGAAGTCTAGGAACTCAGAATTATCTGCTTTGGAATCTATGATAAAATAAAAGAAACTGACTCGTTAAAGTGATTGCACTTCATATATTTTGTGGTAGCAACTGATCGTTCTATCCTAGGTTATGCTTATATGGGAAACAATCTATTTGTGTTTTCAAATAAAGGTATTAGGTAAGGCTACGTACACCCAACTCCCATTGACATATGCTAATCATGCACACTGGAGTACTACATAGGTGGTACTATTGTTATTGTTGTAACTCTGTTTGATGAGCTAACTGGATATTACTAGCTTTTTTTAGGGAATTGTGTTTCGTGCCTCGGAGAAATAGGCTTTTAAATTTTTTTCAAATGGTTTTGTTTCTGTCCCACAATACCTTATATTCTTATGCTACCAGGGCAGTCTCAGCCTCCATGTCACCTCTCTGTGTTTCTCGAGGTTACGGACTCCCGAAATACCTCCAGTGATTGGAGTTGCTTTGTTAGCCATAAATTGTCCGTACTGAACCAGAAGGTGGAGGAGAAGTCTGTGACAAAAGAATCTCAAAATCGCTACTCCAAAGCAGCCAAGGATTGGGGCTGGCGTGAATTTGTTACACTTACTAGCCTATTTGATCAAGATTCGGGGTTCCTTGTCCAGGATAGTGTTATTTTCTCAGCCGAAGTACTAATTTTAAAGGAAACCTCAATAATGGAGGACTTCTCTGAGAGTAATGCCGAGATTGAGGGGGGGAAGAAGAGTTCTTTCACATGGAAAGTTGAAAATTTCTTGTCATTTAAGGAAATTATGGAAACTCGAAAAATTTTCAGCAAATTCTTCCAGGCTGGTGGTTGTGAGCTACGTATTGGTAGGTGTATGTTCTTTAACATTCTCTTACTTCATTCATGGTCGCCAGTTTCGTGGTATAATGTTTTTATACTAATGGCTTACCTTTCTCGGTACAGGAGTTTACGAGTCCTTTGACACAATATGTATATATTTGGAGAGCGATCAATCAGCTGGAACTGATCCAGATAAAAACTTTTGGGTTAGATATAAGATGGCGGTGGTGAATCAGAAAAATCCTGCCAAGACTGTTTGGAAGGAGTCCTCCATTTGCACAAAGACTTGGAACAATTCCGTTCTCCAGTTCATGAAGGTCTCTGATGTGCTAGAACCAGAAGCTGGGTTCATCTTGCGAGATACAGTCGTTTTTGTTTGTGAAATATTGGACTGCTGTCCTTGGTTTGAATTCTCTGACTTGGAGGTTAGTAGGCATCTTGGCAATGTTTCCTGTTGTCCTTATGGACAAATTTTGATATTTGCTACCTGAAATCCTTCCTTTTTTTCTTTACTTCACCGGGGGTGGGGGGAGGGGGATCTTGAAGCAATGAAATCGTTAGTTTTCCGCTTCACCTGTGGTGGAGGAATCTTGAAGCAATAGAAGAAAGTAGACACACATATCGGAGTGCTATGATTCTCTCATCACCTTAAACCCAGATGGGAAGTCAACTCTCAACTAAACATGTTGGAGATTGGCCAATGTCACCCTAACCTAACACGTACCCATCTCAGGATGGAAATAATGGAAACGCACACTAGCTCCACTTGGATCTATTTTTCTGCTGTAGAATTCTTCCCTAAGTTTACCAGCTTAACTTCTGTGATGCTTTTCTGGAAAATTACAACTATACCAGGATCGCCACACACCGGTGCCAAGGTGATGGTGGTCCTAACTCCTAAGGCATACATCCTTACAACTAATAACCACAGAGATTTAAGCAGGAAACAATATATTTTTATGCACGAATGAACCCGCAGAATTTGTAATATGTAGCAAACAATGACATACTTGCTTTTGTACTCTTTTTTAACACTAAGATGCTGCAGTTAGTGATTATTTTTAAGGATCTTTCTGCTTAAGTTGAGAACCTGAGGCACTTATCTGTCTCTTTTCGACAACCTCTACAATTTTTGGTTTGTAGTATGACTTTATGGTTTCCATTTTTAATGAAGTCATGGACTTGGTAATTCTGTGGTTCTGGATTATGATGCAATGAAGTGAAATGACTCACCAAATTGGCCGCACTTGTTTTTAATGTGAAGTAGCATTCATTTGATGTGCACTTCTCCAGAAATAGTCTCTTTGTGCTGTTAACATACTGATGAGGCTGCGTACATTTGACCCTCTTAAGTCTTACCCCGTCATTTGCGGGATCTCTTGAGGGTCTTCATAATGCTTTTGAATGGCTTTGTGATTTGTTGTGCTGGACTTCTTGTATGACCTACAGTACTGTCTTTGATGAATATAGTCAGTTTTTTTTGCTTTATTTGTGTGCGAGTCCAAGCTTGGTGATTCTGGTTGATTATGCTTCCAAGTTTCCAACTTCATAAGGGACAAGTTTTCTAATATGCTACACCATGACTCAGAGGAGTTGCTTTCTTCATTAATCCTATTAATTTTGAGGATCTCTTAGATAGGCAGAGTGGACCTATGATGCTCAGACTCGTATATGAGGATCCGACACGGGTACGGATCCGAGTGTCAGATCCTTCAAATCTCAAAAACAAGGATTCGGATACGAGGATCCAAATTTACATTTGGACTTTGCTTACTTTTATTTTTTGTGAAAAAATTGATTATTAGTTAAAAAAAAATCAAGGAAAAATAATTTCTTCATGTTTAATATGAATGGAAACTTTATTACAACATTAAATTCATGCCAAGAGCACTCTTGATATAGTGTTGCTGTACATAACATAGGGTAAGAAGTAAGAACAAAACACTCCCACACCGAAGGATCCGATTTCCCATAGAAGGATCCATGTCAGGATCCGTGTCCGGATCCTTGTCCACCGGATCCTTAGGGTAAGTGAAGAGTCCGAGCATCACAGGCACTCTGCAGTCCTTGCTTTCAAGTTTTCTGTATCCTTTGACTTGGTAGCGGCAAACAAAAAATGGTTAACTATGTTCATTAGCAATTTAAGTTTGTTCAATCTGTAATGCTTTCTCTCTCAATAGTATACCATAAATCCGTGAGTAGGATATTAGCATGTAGAAGGGAGTGATAAATGCGTTACAGTACATTGATAATTTAATGGTTCTTACTTTTAGTAATTCAGCGGGTAAAAAAAAGGCGTGATTCTTGATCACAATGCTAAGCTTTGTCAAATTTGTGGTCGAGTTTTTAGTTACATAAATATTTTAGGAGGTTTATTATGTGCTGCTTTTATCATTTGTTACCAAATAAGGCAAAAACGTTTTTGCCGTTGCATGCTATTAAGTTCTAATCTTCCTTCTTGTTCATTTAGTGCTTAGTTGTCATTTTAGATTCTCATTCTTTGAATACCCTCCGTTGAAAAGGCTGTAAAAGTATTGTTCTTTTCTTTCTGGTTTTTGGAGATAATCAATACATTGATCTGCCTCTGTGTAAATAAGGGCCTGACAAACTATTAAGCACATAATAATCGTACTTTGCTTTGCCGTCCAAATATTGTTGTGTATTTATCTGAACTACATTTGCTTATCTTTCTTGAAATTGTTTTGCCTCATTATTGACAGTTTCTTGCATCTGAAGATGACCAAGATGCCTTGACAACTGATCCTGATGAACTTATGGACTCTGAAGATAGTGAGGGAATTAGTGGCGATGAAGAGGACATTTTTAGAAATCTATTGTCACAAGCGGGGTTCCATCTAAGCTATGGAGATAATCCTTCACAGCCACAGGTCACTTTAAGAGAAAAGCTTCTAATGGATGCTGGTGCTATCGCCGGCTTTCTGACTGGACTGCGTGTTTATCTTGATGATCCGGCCAAAGTGAAGCGGTTACTCCTTCCCACTAAGCTTTCTGGTACTAGTGATGGAAAGAAGACCTCTAAGTCTGATGAATCATCTCCTAGTTTGATGAATTTGTTGATGGGAGTGAAAGTGTTACAACAAGCAATTATTGATTTACTTTTGGACATAATGGTCGAGTGTTGTCAGCCTTCAGAATCTAACGATGACGTATATGATGCAATCTCAAAGGCTTCTCAGGAATGTAGTGCAAGCACTTCTCCCCTGCAGCTAAAGACGGAGAATGGAGTGACTGAGCAAATCGAACATCCTTTATTTGAGAGACTTGATACTGAAGTCAGTGAGAGTGTCAGTGGGGCTGTTCAAAGCATGAAGGTAAGCACAAGTACAAGTGATGCTGAAGTGCTTGAACAAGTTGTTCCTGGACGGCCAACTTGCCCACCTGAGACTTTTGCTGAAGGATTGTCTGAAGAAGCTTCTCTTCGCGCAAAGGTACTCCATACACAAGAATTTAGTACTTTTCCTTGGTTGGGAAATTCACATTGATTTTCCACCTTTTCTTCCCCTTTTTTTTTGAAATTAACATGACCTTATTGTCCAGCCAGTTGAAGATTTACCTGAAATGCCATTTAAAGCCCACCTGCACCCATTTTCAACATTTATATGGTTTTAATCTCACTATCTGAATTTATATTTTTTAAAATAATACACTGTATTTTATAAGAGTTGTGCAAAATCAAAGTAAACAGGCATTGTGAATGGTAAGGACTGATATCTTTTGCTTACCACAGTGTTTCAGTGAGAGGTTGATGACCATTTATTTGATTTATTTGCCTCTTTTTTCTCTAGACCAAATGGCCCGAGCAATCTGAGGAATTGTTAGGGTTAATAGTGAATTCTTTGCGAGCTCTGGATGGAGTTGTCCCACAAGGCTGCCCGGAACCAAGACGAAGGTCTCAATCAGCACAAAAGATTACTCTTGTTATGGATAAAGCTCCCAAGCATTTACAGCCTGATCTTGTTGCTCTAGTTCCCAAATTGGTTGAGCCTTCCGAGCATCCTCTTGCAGCTGCTGCACTTCTTGGTAGACTTCAGAAGGCCGATGCTGAACCGGCATTAAGAATACCTGTAAGACAACAGTCTTGGAATGCTGTAGTTCTTTACTTGTGGTAGAGTATACTTCACCTAGTAGATGCTTTCTTGCATGAATAGCTTCTCACATTTTAATCTATCGTAGGTGTTTGGTGCTTTGAGTCAATTGGAGTGCAGCAGTGAAGTCTGGGAAGGTGTTTTATTTCAGTCTGTTGGTCTTCTGGCGGACTCAAATGATGAACCACTGGCCGCAACAATCAATTTTATATTCAAGGCCGCAACTCAGTGTCAGCATCTTCCTGAAGCCGTAAGTATCACCTTCATTAAGAACTTCCCGGCCTTTTACTTACACAGTATGCTTAATTACTGGTTTTTATGTATGTGTTTTTTTTTTCCTATTTGTAGGTTAGATCTGTACGCGTAAGGCTCAAGCAATTGGGTCCGGAGGTGTCTCCTTGTGTCCTTGATTTTTTGACTAGGACTGTACATAATTGGGCAGATGCTTCAGAAGCTATACTGAGGGATATTGATTCAGATGATGATTGTGGTGTAAACTGTTCATCATTGTCTGACGGGGTTTTCTTTTTTGGTGAAAATGGGCCCCCTTCTGAAATCTTAAATGTGGTCGATGAACATTCGTTTTGTGGTAGTCATCATTTTTCTGATATCTATCTGCTCATGGAAATGTTGTCCGTACCTTGCCTTGCTGTTGATGCTTCACAAACCTTTGAGAAAGCTGTATCTCGTGGGGCTATTTTGGCGCCTTGTGTAGCGATGGTCTTGGAGAGACGACATACTCAGAGAACTGCCTGTAATCATGCCAGCTTTGATGCTGAAGCAGTGCAGCTTACAGATACTGCTGTGCAGGGAGAGGTCAGCGATCAGCTTAGAGCTATTCATGATGACTTTACTATGCTTCTTGGTCTAGCTGAGACGTTGACACTTTCCACAGATCCTCGTGTAAAGGGTTTTGTTAATCTACTTTATACTATATTGTTTAAATGGTATGCTGATGATTCTTGTCGTGAGAGGCTGTTGAAGCGGCTGGTAGATCGTGCAACTAGTTGTACAGATAATACAAGAGAATTAGATTTTGATATGGAAATTCTGGTACTTCTCCTTTGTGAAGAGCAAGAAATCATTAGACCTGTATTGTGCATGATGCGGGAGGCTGTGGAGCTAGCAAATGTGGATCGTGCAGCCCTTTGGCATCAGTTATGTGCAAGTGAAGATGAAATTATCAGACTTCGTGAAGAACAAAAGGCCGAGGTTTCTAAATTGGTTGAAGACAAAGCTCTTGTATCACAAAAGTTGGTCGACACTGAGTCCATAAATTGTCGTCTTAAGGTACATGTGCTTAGGTCAATAATCTGTTACTGTATTTTTTTTTGAAATATTTTTATCAGCATTCTCCTGTTTGTTATCTGACCGTTCTACAAAATGCCAGTCTGATATGAAGACAGAGATGGATCGATTTGCTCGTGAAAAGAAGGAACTTGCCGAACAATTACAGGAAATTGAAAGGCAACTTGAATGGCTTCGTGCTGAGCGAGGTGAGGAAACTGCAAAACTAACAGCTGAAAAAAGGTTACTGCAAGATCGTCTACATGATGCTGAGGTACAGCTAGCTCAGTTGAAGACTAGGAAACGTGATGAGTTGAAGGTGTGATACTGCACTTTTTATTTTGGCGCTTGAAATGAGATTCGTTCTTATAATGATGTTGTAGGCTATTACCTCTGTTAATAAAGATCAAGTTGTATCCATAGCTACTATCTGCCATGAGTCTTAACAAATAATCAAATAATTTTGGTTTATAACCATTCTACGACAGGCACTGATATACGCTGAAACTGTTATGCTTAACTGTTTTCTAGATACTGTAATGCCTCAAGGGTCTTGGAATAGGGTATTGAGTTGTTTGTATACAAGATCTAAGATTAGCAGCACCTGTTTAGCGTTTTGGATGTTCTGTTTGAAATGGGGTAATACCCCTTAGTCTCCCTTCCCCGTGACAAAATGGTCTTAACCCATGTTACTCCAACATTTCACTTAACTGCCATGTTGCGTGTCCGACACTTCGACACTTCAATTTAGACCACAACATAAGAAAACTCACCCAAAATATACACGTGTCAGACACGACACCGTGTCGGAGTAACACAGGCCTTAACAATATGAAGAAAACTTCGGAGCAGAGCGGATCTAGAGATGTAAATAATAAATATCACAATGTCACTCTAATTTGAGCATGGCGAGGGTCCAAGGTGCTTCTGTAGCTATTTTCGTGCCGATGCTCAATTGGTGGATTGTATCTCTGGGCAGGATTGGCATGGTGACTCGATGGCTTGTAAGAGTATATTTGGCATAGAATCAATTTCAGATTTTATTCTGGCTGTTATCATTTTGAGTGTCATGCCTATCCTTTCCTGTCCTGGGTAGAATAGGATATTGCTTCTTTGTTATCACTTCTGGTCTCTTATAAGTGTTACAACTGTTGCAATCACCAGAAAATAATGAAGGAGAAAAATGCACTTGCTGAGAGACTAAAGAATGCAGAAGGTGCTAGGAAACGGTTTGATGAAGAGTTAAAACGAAATGCTACAGAGAATGTGACAAGAGAGGAGATTAGGAAGTCTTTGGAGGATGAAGTGCGAAGGCTGACTCAGACAGTTGGGCAAACCGAAGGGGAGAAGCGAGAAAAGGAAGAGCAAATTGCTCGATGTGAAGCTTACATCAATGGGATGGAGTCCAAGTTGGAGGCTTGTCAGGTATGTATCTGTTAACCTTGACGATTTATTTCTATTAAGACAATTACTGGTAATTGTCAGTGCCTTATTTGAGAATTCACAGTCAGTTAGAGCAATGCTACGTACGTTCTCCCTTCAACCTTCTTTCCAGCCTTCTTTCACATAATTCATAAAATAGTACTTCCTCCGTCCCAACCATTTGTTTACCTTTTTATATTCGGGTATTTTAGTCAAAGGTAAATAAATTAATGGGACAAAGGGAATATACATTTCAACACTTGGATGACTAGTAAAATTTACCGGAATGATAATTGTTTATGTTTACGTCAGGGGAGAATGTGGTAGAAGGTTGGAAAGTGAAGGTCGATAGCAGAACCCCAATCAGTTATCTATAAACTAAAAATCAAGTTTTTGAGAACTAAAGATACTAAATCACATTATTTTATGACTAGAGGAAGAACCACTACTTTAAGTTCAACATATAAAAAAAAACCTGTATTCACTAGAATCCAAAAATGAAATCAGATCTCTAGGATCTGGCAATGATAATTGATAACCGAACAGGCCGGCTGCTGTTCACTATATTTGCATAGACGGAATAGCGTAAACATTGGTAAGATTGTAGAATCAACAAGTCATGATTATAATGATCACATGGCGGCTTGTGCTGAATTTATGGCACGAAAACCGATATTAGGCTGCCGTGACTGATTCCCAGATCAAGTGTTATATCGAGATTTAATACCACATATGTGTTAGCTTTGGGAAGTTTATCATGATCACATAGAGGGAGTTGTTATGCTTAAATGAATAAGTATCAATTGTGAAAACGCAGAGTCTAGCTTGGCGTCAGATGTTCATGGATGTATTTTTTAGGGGTTCGATTTTAGTTGATGCCATTCTCTGAATTCTTATGATTTGCGTTTGGGGAAATTACCATAGAAAGTATTAAGGGGGGTTGTGCCTTGCTTACATTTCTCAATTATACCCTCCCGTAACACAATACCATTTTCCAAGTTATTACTTCTGTTTAGGAGCACTCTTGTCGGTTCACAAGTTTATTTTCTCAAAAAAAATGGAAAGAATTCAATGATATGGCCGCGAGTGATAGTGTTAGGAAATCAAAGAATTAGAGGGGATAAGAAACTAGCAATTTAAGTGGTTGTTTAGGTGCCTTTGAGAACGATGGGAATAAGGAATTGGAAGTAACCATGAATTGCAAATATGAAGCTGTTGGTTGTCATTACTCTCTGTAAATTACGAACTGTCTATTTACATAAATTTCCCATTCATGCAAAAAAGAAAACGGAAGGCTAAATTAACTTTTTACATAGTGAACCCACGTTTGCCTTCGAAGGCTCTGAAATGAACTTTTTCAGCGTTGGTGTTGCTGGCAGAAAAAAACTACAATTTGGAATGACTTGTTTCTTCATTTCGAATGCAGCAATATATCCATACACTTGAGGGTTCACTTCAGGAAGAAATGTCCCGACATGCTCCTCTATACGGTGCCGGCTTGGAAGCCCTTTCAATGAAGGAGCTCGAGACCTTGGCTCGTATCCATGAAGATGGACTACGTCAGATTCATGCCCTCCAACACCAACGCAAGGGTCCCCCTTCTGGTACTCCTCTTGTTAGCTCACACGCTCTTCCACATGGATTTTATCCAAATTCTTTGCCACACGTATCTCTACCCCCAGCATCGATGGCTTTGCCTCATAATCTCATCAATAATGGTTCTGGAATGCACAACAATGGCCATGCGAATGGTGCGGTGGGTCCCTGGTTTAACCCCTCTTAGAATTTTTGCGGTTCTCAGTTTTCATGTCTGGCTCTCGGTTTTTGGGGCAAATTGGTTGATCTCGGAAGGCTTCTCTTCAGTTTTGTTTGAGGGTTATACTTTTATGCCTTAGTTATTACTCAGAATTGACTGCTGGAAATTTGGGAGAACTCTAAAAAGGGTAAATAGTGCCAATATGGTAAAATGTGGAGCTGGATTTTGTATTTGAATATGTATGAGAGCAAAGAGTCGAGTCCCAAATAATATTAGCAGTTGCGAACTATAATTTGGTTCGTCCATCTTACGTCACAGAGTTATATTAAAAGGCACAGAGTTATATTAAAAGGCTTCAAAAAATTTGCAAGCTTGTTACTGTGTTGCGTCGTTCTGTTTCCCTCGTTCACAAACACCTGCAGCGTAAACTTATATTCTTCGAGCTGGAAATCTTATGTTTACAAAGGGAAGTATATCTGTATAAGGAACTAATTGGACAGTTTTTTATTTGCTAGTAATCCGTTTGTACTAATTTTTTTGTTTCACTTTTTTTTTTCCTGTTTAAGAAGCGTCATAATGATAAAAAATGTGTGCGATGTCAGATGTCCAAAAGGGCGGTCATTAGAACTCTCGAAGAAATGTTCAATATGCTCATTCTTTAACCGTCTTTGGTGCTATTGAGCCTAGAAAGGGTAATAATACGTCCTCGTGTATACTACCCCATACACGTCAAGTCATTGAGGCACTGAGTAATGTAAGAACTTGATGTTGAAAATTTCGGACCAGGTAAAGGAAGTTGATTTAACCAAGTTAATACTTGTGTTCAAGGAAACCTAATATCTAAAAGATTTTTTGTACACATTTATCTAATGTCATATTTGCTCAAGCTTCATCAAACTAAATATTTACTTAACTACGCATTCTAACAGCCCGAAACAGCGAAATCCTTTAATCAAACTTGGGTACTTCTCATCTGAAACCGCTGTTAAAAATTCCGTTAGTCTCAGTATTTCTTCAACTTTCACTTGTATAGAAAATTTCTCCGGTTCTCCCATTTAAGGATATCACTGAAGGGAAATACATAGTTTCTGACATTATAACCGGTACACATTATGCGTAAATGGCCACGATAACTCTTGCGCGAGCAACTTAGGGCAGAGGCAAAACTTTCAGTTATAATTGTCTTTTTTTATCGCTTCTTTACATCTCTATGGCCAATTCTTTGTTACGTCTAAACATCGTAAACCTTAACAACTAAGAAAACTAGAATGAAGTAGCGTATAGATGAAATATTGAAATCATTCTAGAACACTGGTCATTCCGACTAACTATACATGTAGATGAAATCAAAGTAATGACTCCGTCTATGATTTTACTATACCTCCTACAAATCTACAAGAAATAGGACGGAAAAAATATTTACTCAAGTTTCAGATTCAGCCTCCTGAGCCATACCGAGTGAAGGATCATATGAAACACATCAAACCTTTTTGCAGGTCTATTCAGAACAAAATGCTTTCTAACAGCTCGAATCCCTTTAATCAAACTTTTGTACTTCTCATCTGGAACCGCTGTTAAAATCTCCTTCAATCTCGGTATATCATCAACTTCAACTTGTATAGAAAACGCCTCCCATTTGAGGACATCACTGAACGGCAACACATAGTTTTTCGATAAAATAACCGGTACGCATTCTGCGTAAATGGCCTCAACGAGTCGTGGGCTAGCCACTTCATGACCACTAGGGCAGAGGCAGAACTTAGACTGAAGCATTAAACTGTAGTAGTCTTCACCTTTCGGAAGGTACTCATGGACTTGAATGTCTGGATCCTGGTTTTTCCAGTGTTTAAGTAGAATTGGGCGAATTGGACCGTGGAGCCCACCTGCGAAGAAAGCGAGCTTTGCGCGGGGAACAGTAGATGGCGGGAGTGAGAGTAGCTTAGGAGAAATATTGCCATCATAGAGGTGGATTTCTGGTAAGCTCACATCTTTTTGCGGGTTGAAACCCTCAGAAGAATTGGCATTGCAGAGGACCCTGATTGATTTATTGTACAGGTTTGAATTACCCGCAGATGCGTAAGGACCCTGCAAGAAAAATACATAAATTTAGTCAGATTGTAGTTTTCCTTCCTTCTTTGTCTTTACAAATACTGCATTCAAGTCATAAAAGTATAAAGCAGTAGATTTCGAAGCCCTGTCTGTCATGGTATCAAATTGCTGGTAACAGTCACAATAGAGTGCTATGACACAGTGGTACTTATAATGTCATAGTGTAGTGCCTACATTATGTCTTTGTCATATCAAACTTTCGGTTCTGATACTAGAGGTATTAGCCATTTGTCAGTCATGTACGGACTGCATTGCGCAAGTATAGGTCATATATCACAGCTGTTTTCCGAACAATCCTTTACATATTGCAAACCACTGAACTGTAAATCAGGGAGAAATGAGCATATAGCTGGATATAATGGCGGATTGATAATGTTACTAAGGGGATTCGTCCCTGCTGACGTTTTAAATTCATATACATTTCATTGCACGATTTATAACTTTGCCCGCGACTCAATAGTTAATGTGTTAATATTCATTACCTTAGGTCTCATAATATACCTGCAAATTCACAGTAGAGGCGTGATCATAGGTAGATCAAATTCTTTTTTTTTTTTTTTGAGGATATAGGTTCATTAATTTGAATTTACTAGAAATAAATATCTAGGAACCTACACATGGCATAAGGCAACCCATCTACAATAAGAGATTTCTATAAAAGTCTCATAATGCCTGCAAATTCAAAGTCGAGGCGTGCTCATAGGTAGATCGAATTCCTTCTTCTTCTTTTTTTGAGGTTATAGGTTCATTAATTTTTAATTCACTACAAATAACTATCTAGGAACCTATACATGGCACAAGGCAACACATCTACTATAGGAGATAGCTAATAAAAAAAAAAGTAAATATAATAGAAAGGCAGATTAGGCAAGTTGAGGAGAAATGGAAGAATACCCAATCATGACAAGCAAGCATGAAATGATCAGAGCCCTCAGTTCGATTCCAGAATGGATACTTGTTGGAAATGATATCGACATAATCTGAGGCAAACTGTTTGAGAGGGGTGACATCGTAAGTCTTGGGCTTGTAAAGGTACTTGACCATCCTTGTAACACTGAAGGGCATGAAGTAAACATGGGCATGACTCGGGTCTCTGGTTCGAAATTGACCCACCCCACGCTCCATTTCATGGATAAATCTGCCCTCAATTGTGTAGATGTCCTTGCATGGACCGTCATGCACAATTGGTAGCTCGCCCTCATCGTAGACATACACTTTCAGCCTACGTTCCATTTCTAAGTAACTCCTGCAAGAGAAGGAAGACGAAAAGGCCAATTGTCAGTTCTTCCTGGAAAAGTATACATTCAGGATGCCAATGGTCATAGGTATGGACATGCAGGATTGATTTTGATCCGAACATTATACGAAATATTATCTGTAATAGAGAAGAACAGCTAACTAGTCACACTCGTTATACAAGAAACGCATAGAATTGCAACTACTGTAACAATTACGAATAAGTCTCAAGACTCCAATTCACTTTAGATGGTCTCAAACATGCGTGTTTCTGATAGTAATTGGAACAAGTCGCTTTCTCTTGAAAGCAAGCTACCATAATACCATTTGCCTGTAAGATAAAGTAAAAGCCTAACTAATGGAAGTCCAAATCCAACATTGCCAATGTAAAATGCTGAGAACAATATAATTTAGCAAAAATATGCATAGGACTTTCTGTAGGACTGATCAATTGATCTCGCGCCAGTAATTTTTATCTCTAATTTTTTCTCATACGGTTATGCTTTCAATATATCTCGGGATTAAGTTATAATACACATTTGAATAAACGACGGAATTTATAAGCTGACAAAGTTGTTTTAATCAATACAACCATTCTAATGACCTTAGCCTTCCTAGAGGTTTTATGTATGCTGAACCATAGCTTAAATTAATTATGACGACTTCTTCATCAAGCTTAATAGTGACTTATTGATTTCAAGTACGGCATTTCCTAAATAATAACAGTGAAATAGAAATTATTATTATCAAGAGAGCTCCAATGAAACAATGGCCTTTTCTTTATACTTTATTTTTAAACTAGAATTCTAGAATAATCAACATTTGAGTGCCTTCTTACTTGAACTGAAGTTTAAGAAAAAAGGATTACTACTACAATCATACATTCTTTTATATGTAGAATATATTTGTGTAATGAAACGACCCAGCCAATTACAGTAGTAAGCATGGTTCAATTGTGACGAAATAATGGATACTGGGTGATCATAAGTCGAATCGACTAAAAACGTCAATAGCTCAATAATACAAGATGAAGATTAATAAATACGGAGTAATACGAAGTACTCCATAACCCGTTACCCTAATGACACTTGTGTATAGCGAGATATAACGAGATAAGAGATTAAATGTACGCAATTTTAACCCTAGGTGCATAAATAGTTAAATACCATACCATGGCTACTTGAATTGATGGGCACTACCGTGCAATTATATCTCATGGTGCGTTTATAAGAAGACTAAAATGCACGGCAATACGCACAAATATTTACATGATTGATTTTCTAAAAGGGGGAAGAATGATGGAAGGCTCTTGGTAACTTCTAAGCAAAGAAGTCTTCAAAAAAGGTTAGTTTAGCACTTTAGCCCAAAGTCATCCACAAAGGCACAAACAGGTGCAAAATAAGCGATATAGTGACCACCGTTTTATTCGCTTGATATTATAATTATTACCGGTTGAAAATAAGTTTTTATAAAAGATCCTTTTATAACAATTATAACTGTCTAAAATTTATATTATGAAATAAAATAGTTTGTAATTCTAAATTTTTCACCTTAAAAAAAGTAAATGAGAGGAATGTGACGGGAGTATGTTTCGACAAGGACCTAGCTAGGTGTCCATGAAATATAACTTACAATAAGTTTCTCTATTGGACATGTAATGTGGTCCTATTATACGCCTATGTGCATATAAAGTCTTACCAATGCACAACAATGTCATGAATCGGACATGCCACTACTTTGAACCAGTTTATGGTTTTAATCATTTACCGGCGTTTTTCAACCAACATGTGATATGCTCCACCTCTAGCTACGATTGTGACTAAATAACACATTTGAGCTAGGAAAATGGTACTCTGAATTATTTCAACAAAAAAAAAATCTCTTAAAAGTTGTGCAAATGTTATGTGAGTAAATGAGATAACATAAATTTCTGTTTAATACGTGCATATTTGTCCTGACGTCCTATTTTATAGAGTCAAACAAATAAATGAGACAATGACAGACTGCTTAAGGATCAGCAAAAAGTTTATTACATTTATCTAAATGGGTTACCGTTTGATCTGTTTCAAAACTTAAGGTTTACTCTGTATATATATGTTTATAATTTGAGAGCCTACACACTTAGTAGCAATTATCAAGAGTAGTTTCATAACTAAACACTTATGTAATTAAGTTATTCAAATTTCCATAGTAACATTGTTCAAGAACTACATTACCAACATAGAGCAATGCTTGTTTATTGCCGTTGTACTCATACAAGTATACCGCGGCCTAATCCTATGTAATATACGACATTTATTACTACGGTTAAATGAGTCGTAGTAGGCGATCGTGCTATACGACGGTTTTATTCTTATAAAAGATGTTAATGTTAAGCTATTTTAATCTCCTTAACACCAATAATGACGACTGATAAAACATAATGCATCAAAAAATCTACTTCTATTAAATCAAACAGAATAAATCAAAGAAAATATGACAAAATAATCGAATTTAATTGATAAGGGAAAGAGAAAGAGTTAATTACTGGTAAAAGGCACGGGGATTATGATACACGAAGGAGTTGGAATCATCAACAGTATTGAAGCTTAACGATCGGTTACGTGAACTCCAACCTACTGCTCTTCGTATCGCCGCTCTTGCTCTCGCCATTCCTTCTTCTACTTCTCCTTTCTTTCGTCTCGTTACTTTCTTTACGCCTTTTTCCTGATTCACAATACGTAAAACCGCATCACACAAGAATTTTTCGATATTTTAATAACATTCACAATTAATCAACGGCGATTAAATAAGCGTAATTATATTAGCCGTTAAATTCGAAAATAAATTGAAAAACAATGTTGGCGCCAAATATGAGTACGCCTAATTTATCTACGATTTCAATTACATCGAATTTTAGTCGGAAATTTAACCTAGATTTCAGTGAAGTATAATTCAAAGATTAGTTTTCAGTTAAGTCGATGATTTATAAATGAATGTGCAAAGCGATTAATTATTAACAATCTCTAATTCATTTGCTCCAGATTTTCATGTACGCTTCGAAAATTGTTGAACAGAGGATATAATTCATAAATCGCAAACAACGAGATAAATTTAATTCGTTAGACAATAATTTCAAAGTCAGAAGAAAGAAAATTAAATGGCCGTTTCAGTTACGCTTTGAATGTTGTTATTCCAAAAACAACACAAAACAGTTCAATAATTTGCGTAATCGTTCAACGAAGGTATCAAAGAATTATACTCGTATTAACTGAAAATTACGATTCCGATACTAAAAAAATCGATGTTTTAATGCTGTAAGAAACTGTAAATATCAACAATAAGGTTTCAAATTCACAATAACATCAGAAAATTTGATTGAACTGCAGAATATAGACGACGAATAATAAAAACTGTGATTTCGAAGCTTTAAAAATTAGAGTTTAAATAATGCTGTAAGAAATTGTAAATATCAACAATAATTAGCTTTCAAACTCATCATTATAACATCTTAAAATCAATTCAAGTTTAATTAATGCTTAAGAATTGTATATTTAAGAATTAGTTAATGTTGACGACATAAAACTTGAAATTCATGAGAAGGTGAAGGCGTTAGTAGTACCAGAGAAGAGCTGGAAACGGAAGCAACGCTGTGCAATCGAACGCCGGGAATTTGAAGAAGCGTATTAGAATGATTGAAGCTCGAAACAAGGACGACAGTTTCATTACGGTCGTTTCGGAAAGTTAACGTGACGAAGAAGAAGATGAAAGTGAGGAGTAATGTAACAGTTGTTGTGATTGTCGTCGACGTAACTGATTTCAACATTTTTCTGATGCCGGTTCTTCACCGTCTTTTACGATGAATTACGGCCGCTGTGGCGGACTTTCGCCACCACGATACGGTGGAGAATGAGGAAAAGGGCGGGATATGGAAAGGAGATAAGTATTGGTAGAGTTATGGAAGTATTGACTAAGTGGTTTGCAATTTATATAGAAGCTTGACGAAAGTGGAATACTATTAGCAAATAAGATCCCATTATAATATTAAAAAGATATTAGGAGATATTATATAGATATAATTTTATACTTACTCTATTTTATTTTTATTTTAATAGAGAAAATGGAGAATTCGAACATGCACCTATTATTCACAATACTTTCGTCTTAATTATTATACTAAGACATACGAAGTACGAAGTATATATTATTGTCTTTTTTCTACAGAGTGAAAAAAACTTACAACATCGCAGATTTTGCCATCACGTGAGCTTATGCTTCTTGATGCTGATATTATTGTCGAGGCCTCGTTCTTTTGGACCGAAACAAATTGAATTGAATTGAATTGAATGAAATTGATCTGAACTTAAGACATTACGGTTGCGCACCAAAAAAAATACTGTTACTTTTTAATTTTTATTATGCTCGCGGAAAATATATTTTCAAGTACGGTGGTAGTTGTCAGCTTAGTTCATTAGCTCCTTTTTTTTTATGATGATAGAATTGAGTTTAACACGTTTCTTGGTTCTAATGGTAAATTTTGTTATAGTTTGTTTGAGTGAGTAAAACTTTTGTATTTCTAGTCTAAGTTGGTTAGTTTAAGTAGTTCTCAATTCTTTTTTTCTTCTTTCTGGTTTGGTCAAACTTTTTTTATTTATAGAAGATTTAAGCAAAGATTGTGTAAATGTGTAAATGTGTATAGTAACGCAAACAATGTAAAATAAGCATACTCAAGTGTGAGTAATATTGAAGCGGATAGTATTATTCTTATTCTTATAGTTTCCTTGAATCATCATTAGGTTACCTAATCTAAAAGACACTCCAGTATCTATGCTTTTCTTTTTGCTTCGGACATAGGTGAGTTCTTCATTACTCCACATAAGTAAGCTCACAGATATATGGACTACAATAATGATAACCTATCTACACGTTGGTACGTGTTACCCAATGAATTGAATCAAAATATTGGTGATCACAAATTCTCATTGAAAACGGCGTATATTCGTATTTAATGAAGACGGGTCGGATTCCCTCTCACAAAGAGTCAAGTGGGAGGGCAAGTGGAGATCCATTTAAAACCCCACTTGCCTCCTTTTGAGAGGTAATCTGACCGTCTTCATTAAAGACGGATATAAGCCGTCTTCAATGAGACCAACTGATTCGGGATTGAGCTATATATGTATGTCAAGTTTTATTATGTATATTATGGAATATCTTTCTATTTCGCCATGTTAGTAGAGTTATGGCAAATAATGATTCGATACAAACACGACACGAAATTAAAAGCTTGGAACGAGGCTTAATATATATGACTTATTTATGTAAGTGCGTTGCCATGAATACAACGCGATATTTAATGGGGTGTGTAATTGAGTGGGGTTTGGATTGAGCTTATAGAATTTGTATTTGATAATGTGATATCAGTTTTTCTAACGTGTTAATAACCTAAATACGGTAAGATTAGATTACAATTGATACAAACTAAGCTACTTATACAAAAGATATGCATAGGCGCATAGCTAATTATGAACATAAAATATGAACCTTAATACTTATCAAAATAAAATATGAACCTACATTGGAAGGAATAATGAGTGAAAGATAGCTAATTATTCTCAACATTCCCCGCAAGACGGACGGTTGAGTAGAGCAAGAGGCCAATCTTGGACGTAAGCATATATAGCAAACCAGGGTTTGGGATAGGTTTGGTAAGCGCGTCGCCAAGTTGTTCATCGTTGGCAATAGGAACAACATGCTCGAAGCCAGGCCAAATGTAACTTTTCCTGTATGAAGTGATAGTCCAGGGCAATATACTTCACCCTAGAGTGGAAAACGGGTTGGTGCTAAGGTTGGTAGCACCAAGATTGTCACGATAGACATCTAGAGTAGCAGAAAGCGCAATACAAAGCTCACTAAATAAGTGACTATAAGCCATGTGAGCCTATCAGTAGCATTAGCGATGGACCGGTACTCAGCTTACGTGAAAGAGCGAGCAACGATACGTTGTTTCTTGATTGGAGCTCCGAGATATGGGAGTACATACGACCAAGATAGACAATATAGACGCGACACCAATCGATGTAAAATCATCCTGGTTTCCAGCCCACTCCGAATTGGAATAGGCATGGAGACTCGCAAGGGAGTCACGACTCACGATATATGAGAATGCCGTGAGAGATGGTGCCAGCAAGATATCGAAGCAAACGCTTAATAGCATTCCCAAATTTCATTTACACACCATATTGTGAGCTAAAATATGACAAATAACTACTAATAGTCTATAAATTTATTTCAAAACTCTAATAAAATCTTAGAGACAAATAACCTACATCACGTTTCAGATTAATACATTCGAACCGGGTCAATTAAATCGAATCGTAATCCCAATTCCACCCAACAGGTCAAGTGCAATGCCGACTTTATTTTCCCATTTCAAACGTTGTGACTTCATTTTAATAGGTAAGACCGTACAAGTATGGATCAAAATGAACTGAACCATATGACCATCTTGTACTGCACCTCAGCAAAAATGCAAAGTTGCCCATAAATTAATCACAAATTCTCCTTGAAGAAGGGACATATTCGTCTTCAATGAAGACGGGTCAGACTCCCCCTCACAGTCCTACTTGCCTCCTTATGAGAAGGAATCCTATCTGGCTTCAATTAAACCAACATAATAGGGAAGTCTTCATTACGGTATGGCAATGCCAACATTGCGAATGCCTACACAAAGAATTTCGTAGACATGCAGGGTGATATGGTGCTCTACCAATTTGGGACCATTTCTTTTTGAAAATTGTGTCTCTTAACATGAAATAAATTGGCCATACAAACAACAATTTCTTTCTAGTACGACTATGTCTTAAATTGTTTACGGAGTGTTTTTTTTTTCTCAAAATGTCAAGGAGAAGGTTCTTTGTACTACAAATTAACAATTTACTTTGAAATAAACTAGTTTTATCCCCGTGCAAAACTGCACGGGGTGTTTTTATGAAAAATAGTAAAGATATTATTAACAAAACTTACATAATCTAATTGGGTAAAATTTATGAAATTAGCCATTATATTTTACAAACAATAATTCTTAGTCAAAGTTCAGGCATGAATATTCACGTCCAAGTCTGATATTAGACGGGTTTTTATGCCTGGTCCAAATTTGTGTTTTTTTTATAGTAAATTTTGATATAGAAGTTTGAATTATCATCGTTGATAGATTAATTTTTCAAATCATTGTCGTTATTCGTTATAATTTATATTTGTTCAATTTATTTATTTTTGTTTAATTTGTAATCTCTTCAATTTATTTTTTTGGTAAATCTATTGGGATTTTCATTTAAAATATTAAATAAATTAGATAGAAAGTATCCCCGTCGTCTCAATTATTTGTGTATATTTTAAATCATTGTCGTTATTCGTTATAATTATCCCCGTTGATAGATTAATTTTTCAAATCATTGTCGTTATTCGTTATAATTTATATTTGTTCAATTTATTTATTTTTGTTTAATTTGTAATCTCTTCAATTTATTTTTTTGGTAAATCTATTGGGATTTTCATTTAAAATATTAAATAAATTAGATAGAAAGTATCCCCGTCGTCTCAATTATTTGTGTATATTTTATTACAATATCTAAGATAAAGTTTAAAAAAAATGACTGAGGCGATGGAATCAGATTTAAAAGTTAAGGCTAAAGTTGGGAAAGTAGGAAAAATGTCAACTACGCGTAGTTTTTTGTTTACATTTTATAAAAAAATCTGCAAATATTTTTAATCGGTTATTCGAGTTTGAGTTTATTTGGCCATGTACGTCTTTAATTACCCCAAATGAGTTGTAAGGCAAAGAAAATGAAGAACTCAAAATAAATAGTGAAAAAAAAGTAAAGTAATAGAGGTAAAGAAGTGAGGTCCACTACTTTGCTGTGATGAGGTGGGTTAATGTGGAGGCTTTAAATGTTTGTGTTTTAATATATAGGGGATTGTCAAGGAGAAAGTAAATTGTCAAAATGTCAAGGAGAAGTAGGGGTGGCAATCGGGTCAGTCGGGTCGGGTTTGGGTCGGGTCATATCGGGTTCGGGTCGTATCGGGTCGGGTCGGGTCGGGTCATTTTCGGGTCAAATGATACATCGGGTCGGGTCGGGTCGTAATCGGGTCCGGTTATTTTTTCGCAATACTTCAATATTTTTCCATTAAATCTAGTTTTAAATTATTATTTGGTTTAATTAATTCATTATTAAGTCAAACATATCAATTTAAACAATAAATCACTTTCATTTTGATCATTATTAAGGTTAATAATTGTCAGGGCGTCAATTTAATCGGGTCAATATCGGGTCGGGTCAATGTTGGGTCGGGTCTGGGTCGGGTTCGGGTCACTGATTTTCGGGTCGTCAACGGGTTACGGGTCGTCATCGGGTCGGGTCGGTTTCGGGTTGCAGTATTCTCGGATCGGGTTGGGTCGATTTTGCTCGGATTTCGGGTCAGGTCAGACTTGTCAGCTCTAAGGAGAAGGTTCTCAAAATGTCATGAAATAAATTGGCCATACAACAATTTACTTTGAAGGAAAAGTAAAATACATTTTCGAAGAGACACGGTTAGTCGGTTAATTTACATGTTCTTTCGAGAATATTATTTGATAATCTTTACAGTAAGTCTCATAAGAGATCGACATATACTTAACGCTAAATAAATTTTCGAGATCGTTTCACATTAAAATGTGTGTTGTTACTCACTTATAAAACCACTACACTTTTTAATAATTCGATTTAGAAAAATCAGGAAAGTTGCAAAACTACATCAGGCTGTGGTATAAAACCGCTTGGAAAATTGTCTAGTCGAAAGGAGTTTTTAATAATTCAATTTATTTATATTTATCATTTTACATTTTCCTATGTATTACATATTTTCTACATTCTTTAAAGCACTACTAATTATGAAAATTAAAGAGCTACTGTAGCTCTTTAATTTATGTGGATCATTCTAAAATGGCAAATAAAACGAAGCGGAGGGAGTACTAGTTAGTTTACATTGTCATACCATGGGATATTTCGAATTAAGTCCAAGTAACACCAGTTACTCGTATAATAGACCAAATAACAGATGAGTAGCATTTCCGACAGTAAGATCGAAATTAAGGTTGATATATAGTATCATATTGTACTTATATCAAGACGATCAGACGGGCAAAAAGAAAACAACTTGCTAGCAAAAGATTTAATATATACTCGGGAGAGTATATTGGAACTTAATCTAAATTGGCAGAATGGCCTTGCAGCCGGGTCATAGTCGACAAACGTCACACAAGTTACTACAGCTCCAACCTCTCAGAAAGGTAATTAGCGAGAGAATCAATTGGCTTGTGCAGGTGTTCACCGTTTCTCTTTCTCCCTCGTCTAACCTTAATACGAGCCAGGTAATCAGAAGGGATCCATGCAAAACTCAGAATGGGGTCCTCGTGTCTCTCCCCATCTGGGCCTTGAAGATCCAAAGACCGTTTGACCCATTCTGAATTGTAACTAACCCTGTACCAAGCAGATGCCTTTTTTTCATAAAGGTCATTCTTCTCTTCATCGCTTCGCTCGCCAACCGAGGGAGTCAGTTTATCGAAATGTTGCCTAAATTCTCTCTTCAGGCAACTATAAGCATGCTTGAGTTTCTCTTTGAGCTCCCCTGTCTTCCTGCTACTGTATTTGGGAATTGACCATACATGGCCAGTTACAATTTCAGCTTCCTTACTGACTTTGTACTGTGCAAGAAGACCATAAACCTGGCCCACATAAGAGCATTTCAGACCCCACGCCTCATTGATGAATTCATCAGAACCCAGAACATCAAGATCTGTGTCATAAACAATATCACGAGGACCGAAGTCTAGATCAGAAGAGGTGAAGGTATTTTCATCGTAAACATCCATAATCCGCCGATATAACTTGCCCAATATCTTGTCGGACTTGTAACTATGGTTGTCGGCTTTTCCCATGAAGTCCGGGTACATTTTGGGCTTTAAATCATTAGGCATGGTCACCACTTTCCCCGTCTTTGGGAAGTCAACAGCTAATGCTGCTAGTTCTGCTAGCTTTAGACATTTTTCATCTAAAGCTCCATATGGACTGCTATCAGCATGAACTACATGAGCATTGCAGATGATACCCAGATTCTCATTTACCATGTTTTTTGTGAAAAAATCTATTATATCCTGCAAATATCAGTAAATAAATACATATCAGAAGAGTTGAGTTAATCATACACACCCAAATCAAAACTCTGAAACACAACTAAAGCTCGTCATACTCAGCTATGTAGTTTGCACCTCGATAAAAGTACAGCGCAAGTATCGGTGGTAGCTGGACAACAAAAATTTGTTTTAATTTTAAATGTTTCAAAATCGAATTTGGGCAAACTGCGCACAACTTTGTTTTACAGTGTCTTAGGAACCCATCTCACCACACATGCACTTGTCATTGGCACAGGTAATCGTGTCCTCATAACTCAGCTAGGTTTTGAACATAAGATAGAGTATGAAGTGTAGGTATCCAAATCTGAGTGTGAAGTGTTTGACACGGGTACTTGAAGAGAAAATAAGGCGCACAAACAACATAGATGGTCAGATCCAATTTTACTTCTCACTAAAAATAAGCCTTTATACAGTATAAACATTCTGGCATAAATTTAAAAGCTTAATGTCTATCACAGTTCAGGCACACTCTAAATGATCTCCTCTCCAGCAAAGATGCGTACTAGATGGTAATAGAGAATAGCAAAACGAAGGAATTGTGTCTCGCGGAAACTATTCTCAGATATATAGTCTACTAAAGGACAATTGTAGAGATAAAAAAATGTAAAATGACACATTTTAAAATGTTTTGTGACATTCTAAGGAGCATAGCATCACCAATGACCGGAAGGATTTTTTATTGCAACTACAAAAAGACTCGTCCAGTTCGAATTCAAACCAGTAATAAAGTGTTTACAACGTCAAGATGGAGGCAGTACCCTGTTCGTTTTCCTCCTAAGTTACAACTTGCAAGATGAAGTGTTAGCAGCTCTGGAAACATGTCACCTATCAAGCAAACCAGCACATGGAATAGTAAGCAACTATAAAATTTAATTACCCGATGGGTGACTGGACTGGTTTGTTCTTTCACTGGAGCAGCAGTATACTCCATTGGCGGCCAGCTACGCTTACCCGGCGGAATGAGCACGTCTTCCCAAGCGACAAAATACAGATCACCATCCAGATCACTACCAGAAGCTTCATCTGTATGTGGTCGATCTCCTTTTTGCGGGAAGACAACACAGTCCATCAGATGATGTAACCCAGGAGCATCAACTGCTTCCAAAACCCGTATATCTCCGGGGTGGAGACAAGGATTTTTACCAACAATGACAAGTCCCTTGACAACTTGCAAATTTTTGGTTTCCGAAAAACGAGACCCGTGCTTGGAGAAGCAATTTTCAAGGCATGAACGGGAGACTTGAACAAAGCATTGACCTTGTTCAAGAACACCCAACTCGTCTAGACAGCCCATCAACCACCTGCCAGACGGGACAAATATCCGCGCCTTTTCTCTTAGATCTGCCAGTTGAGCTGCCCTTATACATGTGAGCATGCTCCTTAGATGGGGTTCGGTTTGTGGTCGAAAACCCGCACTCAACATGATGGCGCCTGTGTTGCCTTCATCAGCACAAGATGTTGTCAATATATCGAAGGCTACATCTGCATTCTCCATCATCTGGTCCAGATTGGATACCATACTCTCCTGCATTTTCCAAAAGATGTCGCCTCGAACCCCCAAAGCTGAAAGAAGTAATATAATTTGCCTGTTTAAAAATCCAGGCTGAAATCTAGTCCATGAACAAACTTCCACAATAGTGTGTTTAGATTGGAACTTGTTCATGCTTGGCCTAAGAGAAAGTTTGATTTTATCGTCATTTCTTGGCCAGCAAGCAACAACCCCTTTACAACCAGCAAAACGAATCTGATATGCAGAGGGTGGGTTATCGGTCAGCTGCAACGTAGCTGCAACTTGCATGGCAAGGTCTTCGGATATGATGCCTATTCCGTCAGAAAAGGTATACCCGTTTCTCTCAACATCAGGAAAGTCAAAGTCAACCTCGCTTGGTGACACTGCAACAGTGGCATAAGTGGACGAGAAGCATTGTCCCATCCGGGCAGCGCACTTGGCGACATTCCGATTTTTGAATTTCCCCATCCAGCTTCTAATATTGAACACAGTTAAATTCTTATCTTCAGCAAAGAACCAAGCAGACCGATCCCTCAACTGATTAGCTGAGAATGCTAAAAAGGTGTACTTTCTACCACACAGATAAAAATCATCTTTCAGAATCGATTTTACTCGGTTGAATACTGATGTCCTTTGAGGATGTGAATTTTTGGTGATGGTCTTCAGAATAGGAGCACCATAGCATGAAAGGACACTGGAGTTTAACATTTGCATTCCTTCATCCATGAAAGTCACCCTCAGAAACCTATCTGAGACGTGATTATAGTGCCTAAGAACTCGGTTAGAGAGTTCGGTTTCTGGAGGAAGGCAGTATGCTTTCGTTGGAGTGATTATAAGTCGTCTGACTTCTACAGTATCAGACAACTTTGTCTGGTCTCTCAGAAGCTTTGGGTTCTTCAAAAGCCAATCATGAACAAGCTTAAGCCTCTTGCACGCATCAAAAATCGGGTGCCTATAGGAAGAGATGTGTCTTAAAGCAGCCACATTCATCTGCTTGGTTTGGGTTCTGACCACATCAAAGAACTGGTCAGTTAATTGGTGTTGGTTAAAAATCCCTTTGTGAATGACAGAATTCAGCATGAATATCACATCAAATGGTACACCACTTTCATATTGCACACAGAAGAAAAAGGGATCTGACATTTGCATCCCAAAATTTGGTCCATCATTGACCCTAAGTGTATTTATGGGGCGTTCGACGGAGACCCGGCGTTCCATGAGATACTTTAAAGCCCTCTCAAACTTAGGACCATTACGGGGTGGGATCACAATCCTGTATGAACTGCACCTACCCATTGAACCACAATAAGTGAAATCCGTGGTTCTTATCCAGGGGTCATCATCATCCAGCAGATCAAATGGGACAGTTGTATAGATATCATCATCTGCGGTTCTATAGTATACCAATGGAGACGACGACAGCTGTAGCAAAATAACTAAGGCTGAATAGTTAGTGTACCTTTTTACCTCATTAATATCTCTGACAAGGAATTCAACCCTAAAATCACACTCTATCACAGCTTTTTTATTTTCACCCTTGAAAGCAAACGCAGTTTTCTTCTTGAAAAAAAACTTGCATGTCCCGTCAAAAGGGTCAACAGAAAAAGTGACACCCCGAGTGGGTCCTCTCCAGCTAACCAGCAACTCATCCCGACTAATCAAAGTTCCCACTTCAAGACAGACATCAGTAAGCTTGAATGGAATTACTTCCCTCCTCCTTTGGTTCATGCGAAAAGGGTTTGTAGGACCCTTGCTAACTTGTAAAGGTTTTCCAAACAATATAAGGTCACCACGTCCAACGGCATCTTGAACAGAGCACACCGACTCACTACTTCCAAAGTGAACAAAAGCGTGAGGCTCTACTTTCTCATAGTCATTTGTACTGGTCAATTCTTCTACATTTTTTATTTGGAAGTCCGGATTTGACTCTAGAGGAGTCCATGATTTCTTCAGTCTACACCTCCAAACAAGCACCCCAATTTCTTCTTCCAAGTAATCTGCCAGCTCTTTGGCAGTGACATTATTGTCAAACCCACCAAAACTGAGTTGTGTGAGCACCAACTCATGGTCTTTGTTTTTCGACTCCATCTT